>BLSH010089414.1:904101-928809 GCA_018402905.1 Glandirana rugosa | reverse complement strand
CTCTTTCTTTCCTTCTTTGCCCCCCCACTCTCTCTCTCCTTTATAAATAAACTGGCTTACAGACTCCCGTGATTTAATGCTATGATTTAAAGCTGATCTTCAGTCTTGCACAGTTGTACGGTCTCCTCTCCTGGACTGAAATCGCTTCCTCTGATTTCACTGCACACTGCGAGCTTCTGCATTAGAGAGCAGCAGCAAGTCAACCTGATTTCTTGGCTTTGTTCAACAAATTCTTCCATTTACTCTCCCTGGCCCACCCCTTTCATTGAATGGGTTTTTGTTTTTTTCAGCATGACGCGTGGGTTTTACAGTTTTCAGGAAGCAATGCACCACATGGCCCTCCCATCAGCCCCCCTCCTGTCCGCCATGATCTGCTTTCATTGCATAGCGAAGCACAGAGACCCATTGATAAAGGCACTGGGTCTAAAATAAGATTTCTACTTTTAACGTAAGAGTTTTAGTTAATAATTTCATTAGCATGTTGATGTGAAGAAAAGGGAGAAACAAGGGAAGGCAAACTCTGCCTCTGTTGTATGAATGGATGTGGGAGATGGGGAGGGGTCTCTGATTTGCTGATATGTGTATGTATTTTTCCGCTTGCTATATTGAGCTCTATAAACAAAATACATTTTATGTTGAAATGGTTCATCTTGTCCCTTTGATTAATTACTAGCCAAGAGAAAAGAGGTAAAAAAAATGAGTTTTCGATGTACCTAAGTAATTAAAGGGTAGAACCCACACTTATCACACAGCAACAATCACTCACTCCAGCTCAGTAATCAGTCTAGGGGTTGTCTTTTTTCTTTTTTTGTTTATTGCTGAATAACTTGGATGGGCGAAGGTAGATATGGGATACTACAGCAACACTGTGTAGTAACGGAGGGCACTATTCACTGTCAGTACTCCTTAGAACAGCCCTTTACAGTACAAGTAAAGAACAAGGGCTGGTGAGGGCTGAGACTTTGTAAGACTTGTCCCAGTCCAAGCAACCACTAGTATTAGCAAAAAAAAACCCAAAAATCGCTGGAATCCTAGACTCTGGTCTGTACTCACAATGTCCCTGGATAACTGGATGCCTCCTTTCAATATCCACCCATCATTCCCCAATGGGCTTTCCAGACCAGACTCCCAGTGAAGCCCATTGATTTGTTTCAAAGCTTCTCAGAAATAGGCCCTGTGACCTAGCTGGGACCTCGATGAACACATGCACAGTTTCAGTTATACTGCCCAGAAGGGCAGCAGTCCTTCAGACTGGGAACTTCTCCTGCTGGACAAGAACAGGGCTTCCCTAGGCCCCAGACTATTTATGAGCTCCCCAGCCACTTACTGGACACCCTCCCCCAGGGATTGGCATAGACAGCAGAAATATTCAGGCTGCTGATTTTCCTCTTCCAGCCCACTACATTCTAGAATCCTCTAGCAGACAGGGGGAAGCAATCAAACCCACAGCCAGTGAAATTCAGAACAGCCTAAATCAATCACAAACTATTTTACTGATTACAGAGGAGCCAAAAAATTATCATAGCAAGCTATCTAGGAGGGTGCTACAAAATAGATAAATAAGAGCTGATGCATCAGAAGCAATTTATATGTATAAAACACTGCTATCATAAGGGGAACATAAGACTATAGACTTAAGACTATAAGTAATGCTAATATAAATATAACACACACACTATATTACCAAAAGTATTGGGACACCTGCCTTTACACGCACATGAACTTTAATGGCATCCCAGTCTTAGACCGTAGGGTTCAATATTAAGTTGGCCCACCCTTTGCAGCTATAACAGCTTCAACTCTTCTGGGAAGGCGGTCCACAAGGTGTAGGAGTGTCTATGGGAATGTTTGACCATTCCTCCAAAAGCACATTTGTGAGGTCAGGCACTGATGTTGGATGAGAAGGCTCGGCTTGCAGTCTCTACTGTAATTCATCCCAAAGGTGTTCTATCAGGTTGAGGCCAGGACTCTGTGCAGGCCAGTCAAGTTCCTCCACCCCAAACTTGATCATCTATGTCTTTACAGACCTTGCTTTATGCAATGGTCCAAATCATTTGGTGGAGGGGGGATTATGGTGTGGGTTTATTTTTCAGGGGTTGGGCTTGGTTCCTTATTTCCAGTAAAGGGAACTCTTAAGGCGTCAGCGTACCAAGACATTTTGGACAATTTCATGCTCCAACTATGTGGGAACCGTTTGGGGATGGCCCCTTCCTTTTCCAACATGACTGCGCACCAGTGCACAAAGCAAGGTCCATAAAGACATGGATAAGGGAGTATGGGATGGAGGAAGTTGATTGGCCTGCACAGAGTCCTGACCTCAACCTGACAGCACACCTTGGGAAAGAATTATAGTGGAGACTGCGAGCCAGGCCTTCTCTCCAACATCAGTGCCTGACCTCACAAATGCGCTTCTGGAAGAATGGTCAAACATTCCCATAGACACTCCTAAACCTTGTGGACAGCCTTCCCAGAAGAGTTGAAGCTGTTATAGCTGCAAAGGGTGGGCCAACTCAATATTGAACCCTACGGACTAAGACTGGGATGCCATTAAAGTTCATGTGTGTGTAAAGGCAGGCGTCCCAATACTTTTGGTAATATAATATATATATATACACACACACGCACACAGGAGATCCGCTCTTGTGAAAGGACCCTAATGCTGAAAAAACATCACCAAATGTATCCATACTATGAAGGAGGCCACGGTTAAGAAACAGATCCTTCTTGTATGTCTGTCTAGCTTCCCCACATTTATTGCGTATAGAGATCTAAATGTGTCTTTTTTAACTATTTACCAGGTTTTGACACACCCCAGGCTCGAGATAAGGATTTAATTATAGACCAAAGGAGCATGTTTAAAAATAACGAAAAAAGTAAAATATGAAAGAAAATGCAGCTAGACTAGACGCCAGCCATCTTCCATTGTTCTTTTATCTCAGGAGTAAGAAATATATTAGATACGCTGCATAGGGAATTCAAAAGTTAAAGTGATACTAAACACACACTGTTTACTTTACATTGCCCCTTCTCTTTTTGTACATGGATGATGGCACTTTTATTTTATTTTAACCAGTTCCACACTGCCCACCGTCTATTTACGGTGGTAGTGTGGACGCTGGGCGAAAATCGGCGTAAAAAAGCGGCGATCTGCGAGTGGCCACTAGGGGGCGCACGCCCGCCGTGCTCCTGAGGAGTGTGCCCGCGGCTTGGGCGGACCCGATCTCCACCGGCGAGCCACGATGAGCGGCCACAGGCAAAAAACGGGGAACCGCCGATGTAAACACGGCGGTTCCCCGCTCTGTTAGTGGGGGCATGGGAGATCTACTGATCCCTGTCACTGGGATCAGTTAGATCTCTTAGGGCCGGTTCACATTTGCGCGGCGCTCGAGGCGATCTCAAGGCGGCTTGTGAGGAGACTTCTATCATAGAAGTCAATGCAAGCCGCCTGAGATCGCCCTGAAAATAGCGCAGGGAACATTTTTCTAAGACGGAGCGAAGCGATTCGCTCCTACTAGAACGGTTCCATTTGCACAGCATTGAGGCGAATTGTCAGGCGACTCAAGTCGCCTGACAATTCGCCTAGATGTGAACGGGCCGCGAAGTCGCATCGCGCCGCGTTAGTGTGAACCGGCCCTTATACCCATGGTAGCCCAGCCCCCCCCCCCCCCACAGTTAGAACACACCCAGGGAACATAGTTAACCCCTAGAACTCCACCTGCAGGTTAACCCCTTCCCCGAAAATGACATTTATACAGTAATCAGTGGACATTTAAATTTCTGATCGCTGTATAAATGTCATTGGTCCCAAAAAAGTGTCAGAAATGTCCCACATGTCCGCCCCAATATCGCAGTACCGCTAAAAATCGCAGATCGCCGCCATTACTAGTAAAAAATAAATAACAAAATAACCCCAGCAATTAATTTTCATCATCCGTAAATGCGGCAACTTTTGCGCAAACCAATCATCAAACAACGATTGCGATTTTTTTTTTACCAAAAATATGAGGAAGAATATAAATCGGCCAAAAACCGATGAAAAAAAAGTTTTTTTTATTTTTTTTGGGATTTGAATTTTAGCAAAAAGTAAGAAATATTGTTTTTTTGCAAAATTGTCGCTCTTTCTTTGTTTATAGCAGCGATCAGAAATGATGCAGCAGTGATCAAATACCAAGAAAGCTCTATTTGTGGGGAAAAAAGGACGTAAATTTTGTTTAGGTACAACGTCGCACAACCGCGCAATTGTCAGTTAAAGCGACGCAGTGCCGAATCGCAAAAAATGCTCTGGTCCTAACCTGGGAAATCCTTCCAGGGGTGAAGTGGTTAAGTGGGTAACAAACAAGAAGACCATCCTTTCAAGTCTCCATTCACACTTCACCACGATTCTGCCTGCAATCCCAAATCACGCGTCAATCGCTTCAAATGCGCCAAACGTGCATTTGGGTACCATTATCCCTTAATGGTGCCCCAAACGTAATGCAATTCTGCCGCCAGTGTCACACAACAGGATCTTGCGGCAAACCAGGTCTTTCCAAATCGGGTGGAGCTCGTTGGACGCACAGGAGTAGGAGCTTCTTTTTGAGCAACAAAGGTGCGTAGGGCAGCCCATTCAAGTGAATGGAGTAGCCTTATGCGACACTCAAAATTGTTGATCATGTGAACAGGGCATAACTTGTCAAGGCATCGGTCAACCTCTTCATTATCGGTGGGTGGTAAAATCGCAGGTCAACTGCCTGCTTCTACTGCCTCCCATGTGCCTTTAAGCTGCTACATATCCATTTCATTCCCTACCGAGAAAGTGACCTTCAAAGGCTAAATCTTGATGTAGCATTCAGAATGGTGACTTCCTGCTGATTGGCTCTCCTTATCATACAAAACTTGGCATTTAATCTATAGGAAGTCACATTGGAGTCTTGTTACCTTCTCTCTCCTTTACCTGCCTGCACCGGGTCTCTTTCAATCTTATCTATATGAATAAACTTTGCTCAAATTCTTCTGTTTGCCAAGCAAGGTCAGGGGCCGCATTCTTCTCATAGGGCCCTGCGCGGTGACATTTGCCATGCGGTTTTAGCGCTGCTTTTGTTATGAATAAATTGTTGGCTGCAGTCTTGCTTACTCTGATAATACAGTTTTGTTTTTCTGAGGTTTAAAGGAAACCGGATTTTTATACTGGCTCCACTCCTGTAGGGAAATTGCTTATTCTGAATTCACTGCACTCTGTGAGCTTCTCACAGTGTGCATTAGAAGCTGCAGCAAGTGCTGGAGGATATCCAAAGAAAGTAAGGAGAAATGGAAACCTTGTGCAATGATATAAGCTGGCAGATCCCAATGCTGATTACTGGACCACCAGAGCAAGGGCATGCTATGCATTTATCTAGGTATATAGGTTCTATGGCTGTTCAGCTCCTCTTCACACTGAATGTGGCTTTGAAATCGCTTTACTTCAACGGCAATTCAAAGCTGCCAGTTAGTGCGATTTCATGCACAGATGTCAATGCAAGTCGCACATGAAATCACCAAAAATAATGCAGGAACTATTTTTCAAATTGCGCTACTTCACCTATTAAGACAGTGCCATAGAAATGCATTAGATGCGACTTTAGATGCAATTTGCAAATCGCATGTTGCACCTAAAGTTGCACTGGCATGAACGGGGGCTGGTAGGGCCTGTTCACATCTAGGTGACTTGTCAGGTGACTTGAGTCACTTGACAAGTTGCCTCAATGCTGTGCAATCTAAATGTTCCAATAGGAGCGAGTCGCTTTGCTCCGACTTTGAAAAAAAGTTCCTGCACTATTTTCAGGGCGACCTCAGTGCGACTGCATTGACTTCTATGATAGAAGTATCCTGCAAGCCACGCTGAGGTCGCATCGAGCGGGGCGACTCGGTTCGCCCTGCAAGTCGCGCCGCTTCAAGTGTGAGCCGGCCCTTAGGGATAGTAAAGGCGGGGTTTTAAAAATAACAAACATGTTATACTTTCCTGCTCTGTGTAGTGGTTTTGCACAGAGCAGCCCCGATCCTCCTCTTCTCGGGTCCCTCGCTCCTGGCTCCTGCCTTCTGCCGAGTGCTCCCACAGCAAGGAGCTTACTATGGGGCACCCAAGCCAAGTCGCTGCTCTGTGTGTCCATTCAGACACAGAGCTTCAGCTTGGCCCCACCCCCCTCTCTCCTCATTGGCTCACTGGCTTTGATTGACAGCAGCAGGAGGCAATGGTGCCCACTGTGTGCCAATCAGGAGGGAGAGTCCCGGACAGTCACGCAACATCGCTGGATCGAGAGGGGGCTCGGGTAAGTATGAGGGCGCTGCTGCACTTTTTTTATCTTAATCAATAGAATGCATTAAGATAAAAAAAAAAAAAAAAAAAAAGTACTGCCTTTAGAAGCACTTTATTGGTCATAGAGGAATTCTAGGGGGGACTTTTACTTTAAAGCAGTATTAAACCCAAAAGGAAACATTTATGATATTGCAGCTTACCAATCCTTAGATGTGATAGCTGCATTTGTGTCCATTTTTAGGCTTTCTTCTATTATCATTTTGTGATCCAGCCAGCAATTCTGTTGTTTTATTCAAAAGCACTAGCTCTCCAGCAGAATGGATCAGTTTATATGGATTAGACAAACCATTCAACACTGGCAGGGGTGAATAAAATGATCAGCTTTTATTTATTTATGTAAAATCTTTATCGCAGTAGGGAAAAAATGGTTTGCTGTAACTGAATATAAAGTTCAAGATGAAGTTTGGCTTCAGTTTGTTAGTATAGTTAAACCTGCTATACAGTTAACACCCCCCACACACGCGCTGATAATGCTGCTGCCTGCTGTGCCTCTTCTGTCTATTCCTCCAGAGTTTTGTCTCACTAATACAGCAGGTGTGTTACTGACAAAGGTGTGCACAGCCTATTGCAGTAGGGTGTGTATCCCAAAGCTCAAACACACATCTGTATGTGTGTGTATATAACACAGCTTACTATGCTTTAGTTATGTATGATCGGTACGGATCACTCGCTGTGTTCATTCACAAAAGGAAGGGGACAGTAAATGACATAGGGGCCCAGGCAGTAGGGAGAGTCTGTGCCACATGGGGTGTTTAGGGTGTGCCCAGGCCATAAATGGATTCTCATAGTTTTTAGATGCTATAACTTTTGCGTAAACCAATCAATATATGCTTATTGCGATTTTTTTTTTTTTACCAGAAATATGTAGCAGAATACATATTTTACCTAAATTGATGAATAATTTTTTATTTTTAATATTTTTTTTTGGCTATGTATTAAAGCAAAAAGTAAAAAATATTGGGTTTTGTTCAAAATTATCGCTTGTTTTTTGTTTATAGCGCAAAAAAAACCTAAAAAAAAATGCAGAGGTGATTAAATACACCAAAAGAAAGCTCTATTTGTGGGAAAAAAAGGACGCCAATTTTGTTTTGGTACAACATCGCACGTCCGCACAATTGTCAGTTAAAGCGACGCAGTGCCGAATCGCAAAAAGTGCTCTGGTCAGGATGGGGGTAAATCCTTCCGGGGCTGAAATGGTTAATGGAGACATCATGGGGTCTCATAGATCCCAGATCCCTCCTCTGCAGATCAGAACACTAGGATCAGAAATGCTCAAAGCTCCAAACCTTTAGAACAATGAAGATGGGTGAAGGGACTTCTCAATATTGAATGCCGTGCGCCCTTCCTGGGCTCAAAAAGCAACCAGATGAGCTCGGGGACTACAGGGGGCAAGCAGGAGCAGGGGGTCGGGTTTGTAGGGTTTTATTGGGTGCACACTGCACTTTCCCCATCTCCCTCATTCCTTATTACTTTGTTGTTGGGTTCCAGAATAATCTGCTGTTAAAAGAAATCTACATGATCATAATTACTTTAATTGTAATTAAAAATACAATTAAAGCCAAGCAGCAGTACAAGGGTAACACGCCTACATCATGCTGTGTTATCTGTGGAGCAATGCACACATGGGGTGACTCTAGGGTTGCCACCTCTCCGGGATTCACAGGCCGGGTTTTGAATCCTGTGTCTGGGTTTCAGTCCCCCTGAAACCCAGACAAATTATGCAGACATTCGGAACAGGGACTGACAGGATGGTGAGGGGGCACTATGCGCGCCGCATTACTATTCTCTTACTAGGGCAACCAAAGGTGTTTCATGTCTGTTATCCTATAGTGCAGTGGTCTCTAAAATGTGGCCCGGGGGCCGGATGCGGCCATTTGCTTGCTTTTATCAGGCCCTTGGGATACTATTGCTCCTACTGACACCAATGATGAGGAATTATTCCTCCACTGACACCATTGATGGGGCACTATTCTTTTCACTGATACCATTTTCTACTCCCACGAGCCATAGTCCGCCCTCCCTAAGGTTTAACCACTTGCCGACCGTCAACCGCAGGTTGACGGCGACAAGATGGTTCTGCTAGGCAAACCGCCGTCATACGACGGCGGCTGCCAGATCGAGCACTATGAGCACGCGCACTCACTGTCTTCCGGGGGGGCCAGGGAGAGGGTGCGGTGGACTCGATCTCCGCCGGCTACCCGCGATGCCTCCCCCGGAGTGAAAGAACGGAGGTCCGTGTAAGTAAACGCGGAGCTCCCTTCTGTGAGGGGGGAAGGACTGTGATCACAGCCTTCCTCTATATGGAAGCTGTGATCACTATACTTCCCCTGCTAGGGCAGCCCACACACAGTTAGAACACGCCCAGGGAACACAGTTAACCCTTAGAGCGCCCCCTGCAGGTTAACCCCTTCACTGCCAATGGCATTTACACAGTAATCAGGGCATATTTATAGCACTGATCGCTGTATAAGTGCCAATGGTCCCAAAAAAGTGTCAAAATGGTCCGACATGGCCGCTGCAATATCGAAGTACCGCTAAAAATCGCAGACCGCCGCCATTACTAGTAAAATATAAAAAAAAAATAAAACCCCAGAAATTAATTCTCATCATTCGTAAACGCAGCAACTTTTGCGCAAACCAATCAATAAACGCCGATTGCGATTTTTTTGATCACAAATATGAGGAAGAATATAAATCGGCCAAAACCATTGAAAAAAAATTTTTTTTATATTTTTTTTTTGGATTTGTATTTTAGCAAAAAGTAAGAAATTTGGGTTTTTTTGCAAAATTGTGGCTCTTCTTTTGTTTATAGCGGCGATCAGAAATGACGCAGCGGTGATCAAATACCACCAAAAGAAAGCTCTATTTGTGGGAAAAAAAGGACGCAAATTTTGTTTGGGTACAACGTTGCACGACCGCGCAATTGTCAGTTAAAGCGACGCAGCGCCGAATCGCAAAAAGTGCTTTGGTCCTAAAGTGTGAAATCCTTCTGGGGCTGAAGTGGTTAAAGGGCAATAAATTGGCCCTTTGTTTAGAAAGTTTGAAGACCCATGCTATAGTGTATATAAAAAAAAAAAGCTGAGCACCGCTAAAGTGTCGGGTTTGGCTTGAGGAAAAAGCGGCAACCCTAGGTGACTCACTGAGGCTGGCATTCTGCACATCATAAAACCTATTACAGGTGATTGCACCAGCTGACCTGAAAACTGGTTCCACTTCTTTTATAAATGAATACCTTTGTAGGAATGTGTAAGGGTGATTGTCTATCTTTTTTATCTACGAGTAAATAAAAAATCACATTCATTAAATGAGTTGGTTTAGCAAAGAAAGCTGACACATCACACAAGTATTTCTTTATTTACAGAAGAAAATGCTTCTGTCCCAGTGACAGGCGGTCAGGGTGTCACAAGCACAGGAAGTGAGGTAAAATCTACTAATAGGGGGGTTAGTTCTTTATTGTTGAACCAGCAGCAAGCCTTTTTTTTAATAGTCCCTCATCAAGGGTTAAAATAAAAAAATCAGCTCTTGGTACAATATTCGCCTCTTCTTGTCTTATGTAGGAATTACATTTCACCACTAGATGTCCTCAGTCTTCCAGGTTGAAAACAGCCTAGCCTCATTCAAACCCCGGAGACTGAGGACATACTGAGCGGCCAACCACCGCCATGAGCCGATCCCTATAGGAAGCATGCCCTGTGTGCCAGGTGAAAGGTCTGGAGGCAAATGTAAAAGGAAGAGTTAAGTATAAAAAAAAAATAATGCAATTGATGTCATCCCTAGGTCTCTGTGCTTTTCTATGCATTGCAGGCAGATCATAGCAGGTAGGAGGGACCGGCAGGTTGCTGTTAGGGTTGCCATCCTTCCGAGATTCACCCGGACAGTTTTGAATCATGTATCCAGGTTTCAGACCATCTGAAACCTGGACACAATATTCAGAATGGTTTGCGGCTCCCCAAAGTATTTAAGTGCCACAAACGCAGAGTGCATAGGTGTGCACACCGGCCCCATCCCCATACACCAGTGGTTCTCAACTCCTGTCCTCGGGACCCACTAACAGGCCAGGTTTGCAGGATAACTGAACTACATTACAGGTGATATCATTTGCTGCTCAGTGATTGCAGTATTCTAGTCTGCATCTCCCCAAGGTAATACTGAAAATCTGGCCTGTTGGTGGGTCCCAAGGACAGGAGTTGAGAACCACTGTCATACATGGACAAGAGAGAGGGCTTGATCTGCTCCTCCTCCTCCCACCCCTACTCCTCTGTCTGTCTGCCCACCCACACTCCAATCCCTGTGTCTCAGGAAATAAATTAGCGGGCTGGAAGTTTGAAGCTCAGCAACTCAATGCAGATACATTGTGGATGAAAGGTGTCGATGCCTAAGCCTCCATCCTCGGGTGAGTGAGCTCACCATCCACTTTCTTTGACTGAAGTCTCCCTCCTCTGTCCCTTCTCTCTCCTGCCTCCAAGCGAGTGAGTACACTAAGGTTAGAGGGACTCAGATGTAAGGGGTGCCCTGTGTACTCTGATGTAAAGGGGGATTTAAGGACCCTAATTTAACCACTTCCGGTCATTATACGGCGGTAATTTGCCGTGAAGTACCATTGCTATGCTGGCAGATAGCTACCATAACCCCGGTATTTTTAAAAACAGTGGGCGGCCGGCCGGCTTGCAGATAAAAGTGGTCTCTGCGGCAGATTTGCCACGAGATCACTTTTATCAGGGGGCAGGAGAGGTGCCCACCCCCCTCCCACACTTTCCCTTTGTCTCCACCACTTACCGGAGGCGAAAGGGTCTGCTACTCCCCATTGCCTGGATGCCGAGTGATGGGAAGATGCTGCCCACTCGGCTCCATAGCATTGAAGGGTGAAAGTGACGTCAAACCTCACTTCCGCCCATAGCTCTTAAAGGAGATTTTTTTTTTTTCAAAAGACATTTATTATTATTATTATTTATTTTTTTTATTATTATTATTATTATTGCATTTAAGTGTAAATATGAAATCTGAGGTCCCAGAAATCTCATATTTAAGAGGTCCTGACATGCTTCTTTCTATTGCAAAGAATGTTTAAATTTTTTTTTTTAAAGGACAGTGTAAAAATAAAAAGTAAAATAAATAAGAAAAAAAAATTAAAGCGCCCTGTCCCACCGAGCTCGCGCGCAGAAGCGAACGCATACGTAAGTCACGCCCACATAAGAAAACAGTGTTCAACCACACATGTGAGGTATCGCCGCGATTGTTAGAGCGAGAGCAATAATTTCAGCACTAGATCTCCTCTGTATCTCAAAAATAGAGAAAAATTGGACTAACTTTACTGTTATCTTATTTTTTAACTCAAAAAAGTGAACAAAAAAAAAGGGGGCTTGTAAAACCGTTACGCAAATATGGTGTGACTTAAAGTATTGCAACAGCCGCCATTTTATTCTCTAGAGTGTTAGAATAAAATATATTATGTTTGGGGGTTTTAAGTAATTTTCTAGCAAAAAAAATGATTTTAACTTGTAAACACTGAATCTCAAAAAGAGGCTCGATCCTTAAGTGATTAAGGCGGAATGCTGGGAACTGTGATGTAAGTGGGAGGTTTGGTAAGCAGAACCTCCTGTACATCAGAGTTCCCCTTTACACCAGAGTCCATAGTGTCCCCCCTTAAAAAAAAAACTGGCATGCGCCGCTAAAGTGTTTGCATTTGTCTTGAAGAAAAGGTGGCAACCGTAGGTGCTGTACATAGCTTTCTGAAAATAAGCTCATGCATGGCTTTTTAACCACAAATATTTCCACCTCGGGGTGCCATTAACAA
This sequence comes from Glandirana rugosa, assembly GCA_018402905.1. Lineage (NCBI taxonomy): Eukaryota > Metazoa > Chordata > Amphibia > Anura > Ranidae > Glandirana > Glandirana rugosa. The sequence continues at coordinate 916,684 of BLSH010089414.1, read as the reverse complement.
TGAATGGCACTGCAAGTGAAATGCATGTTTTGTGAACTCACATATGACTGTGCAATTTTGCTGCGCATTCATGTGCTACTATAGTGTGAATGCAATTTTTGCACATTTTGCTGCATTTGGAGCAAGTTTTTCATGTACAAAAATGCATGTCTTCCTTGCTGCGTTTGGGGTGGCATTAACAATAAATGGCAGTGCAGGCGGGACACGTGCTTTGTGAACGCACACAAAATCACCCACCCAATCGTGTGTTTATGTGCTAACATAGGGGTTGATTTATTAAAACTGGAGAGTGCAAAATCTGGTGCAGCGCTGCACAGAAACCAATCAGCTTCCAGTTTTTATTGCCAAAGCTTAAGACCCCTTTCACACCAGGGCCGCCCGAGCGTTAGCGGTAAAACACCGCTAATTTACATCGCTTTACTGCTGTTTATAGGGGGTTAGCGCTGCTCCCAAATCGGTTCTCAGCCGCTTCGGAAGCACTGCCCATTTTAAATGAATGGGCAGGGGAGGTGGAGGAGCAGTGTATACATCGCTCCCACACCGCCCCAAAGATGCAGCTTGCAGGACTTTTTTCCCGTCTCGCAAGAGCACCGCCCCAGTGTGAAAGCACTCAGGCTTTCACACTGGGGTGGATGGGGGGGTCGCTTTACAGGCGCTATTTTTAACGCAAAAGCGCCTGAAAAACGCTCTGCTGTGAAAGGGGTCTAAATGAACAAGCTGAAGTTAGAAGCTGATTGGCTACCATGCAGAGCTGCACCAGATTCTGTACTCTCCGGTTCTAGTAAACCAATCTCATGGTGTCAGTGCAACCTGGACTTCCTATGCCGTCCACTTTAGATTCATGTGATGCCATCACTGTTATATTTCAGTATAATCCAACAATAAAATTCCAATACCCAACGTAAGTTCGTAGTGATTGATGTGGAGCTGAACAAGGCCCTCTGTGTCATTTTATTTTTCTACAAATATGACATCATAGTGTGCATTAGGGGATATCTGTGACCTGCATTCTTCATATATGTGCCATAAAATAACATTTACATCCTGCACCCAGCAGACACAACACCCTTTGTCTGTCTATTCTTAGCTGCTGCTGTTGCAACTGTTGTTCAGCAGAGCCCTTATCCCGGAATGTTAATCCTGAACGGTATTCTGTGATATGAGCAGCAGGTTCCCTCCGTCTGCAGGAGGCTCAGCGCCTTCCAGTTGTATTCTCATTTTAAATATGTACCTCCATATTTTTCACAACAGTTTTATCAATCGCTAAAACGTGGAAAATTCTCATAAAAAATGAAAGGCTGATTCCACCTTTTGCAAAAAAAAAAACGATACTAATAATAATAAATGCCCCCATAGTGATTAACCCCTTCATGACGGAGGGTAAAACAAACCTTAATGCCCAGACCCAATTTTTCAACTTTGACCTGTGTAAGTAAAACTGTACATATCATCACAACTGCTTTGTGTATCCAGGTGGATTATAACTTGTTTTCATCTAAACATGGAATAAAAGATGTATAATGTTATGTTATGTGGTATTCATTTTTTGGCGCAACTCCAAAAAGTCCCATGGACATCCTTTATATCCACAGAATAAATTATTATTCTGGTCAATGAAATTAATTAGCGCTCAAGCTTACTACCAAAGACCAACCCAAAACAAATTTTCCTGCTCCTGACGATTGCAGCAATACCACATATGTGGATGTTTTTTTATTTTTTTGTACCGAGAAACAATAGTGTGCATTTTGCTTCATTTTATCCTACCTGAAATACACCAACACTGATGGTAACTTTAAAAGGACATTTAAGAAAAAAATCCTACCTAAAATACCCTGACATTTGACCCTTAACTTGACCTGAACACTAACCCTGAGCCCGGGGTCACGCTAGTGCGATCTCAGAGATTGCATGGGATTCACACCCGCACCACAGGTGCTGATCACATGCAATCTCTGAGCATTGCGAGTTCAACCATACAGTTATATGGCTGACCTCGCATTCGATTCGCACAAAAAAAGGTGCAGGCACCTTTTTGTCCCGCAGTGGAATCGCATTGCATGGATGCTCTAACCCATGCGATCCGATTCATGTGCGAATTCACAGTTCGCTCTGCGATCTGTGAACAAAATAGGGTGACACTAAATTTGTAATGACGCCCTCAGCGCTTCGCAGAAGGCAGTGTGATCTGCCTTCTGCAAAGAATGTGATGCAGGAACTGGCTCTGTAAATGCGCCGATTCCCGCATCGCAAATATGTGAACCGGGGCTGATACTGACCTAGATCAAACCTTAATCTAGCTATTTTTTATTCTTTATTTTTAAATGTATTGTTATTATTATTTATTTATTTATTTTTATTACACACACTTTGTTTACATTTTTCTCCCGTGGCAAGAAAAGAAAGATGCATTGGGGTTGATTTACCAAAGGTAAATAGGCTTTGCACTTTGCAAAGGGCACTTGCTGCAGAGCTTAGCACATGAGGTAAGGCTTCACTTTGCAAAGACTAGCTAATCACGTGCAAGGAAAATAAAAAAACAACGATTTTTGCTTGCACATGGTTGGATGATGGAAGTCAGCAGAGCTCCCCCTCATTTACTAAGCTCTGCAGCAACTGCACTTTGCAAAGTGCACAGACTATTTGCCTTTAGCGAATCAGCCCAAGTATATCTTTCACTCCAATCAGAGGAGAAAAAAAAAGCACAAGGGCGGGCTGCACTTTGACTGATCACTGTGATAGCCAATCAGAGGCTATCAGGTAATTGGGAACTGGGACTCCCAGTTCCCGATCTCTAGTAGGAGACCTCAGGTGAGAGCCTGGCCTCTGTACTGGGTGTAACATAGAACTTGGTCAAAAGATGGACTTTGCTTTTAAGTTGCATGGTTATAAATGCCCCGTTTACATCCCTACACTAAGGGCTTGTTTACATTTGCAGTTGAGCCGTGTTTATACCGCCCCCCCCCCCTTTAGCTGCTAAGGCAATGGTGGGTGATGAACACATGCCCAGGCCACAATGCTTTGCTTGTAACCATGGCCGAAAACATAGCACCAGGTGTGTTCAACACCCAGTGAAAGCAACCCATTCAACTAAATGGGACCGTGCTGCAACCTTATTCAACATGGGGTATTGGTCCAGCATTTAGAGGGTTAAAAACATATCGCCCCCCTCGCCACCTGTAAAATACCTTCTGAAAACAATTTATCCATAGATTGCTTTACAGAGGTGTGACGGTCCCTGGCACAAGCATTAACAAGCTCTCAGGGGGCTACTAATAAATCAGTATATGTTAATTCCACCAAACATCCTCTAATGGAGGAATACATGCACCTGGAAGACAGTACTGCCCATTGAAATCACTGGGGCTGCACCACAGCAAGGAACCAACGCTTGGCTTTCAGTTGCAGCGTGGTCCCGCAATGTAAAATTTCCATTCAGCAATTAAAAACAAAAAAAAAAGGCAGCAGAAGTTGGACCACCTGAACGCCCGCCATCCACCACCATGGAATGCTCTTCAGAGGGTGGTAGGCACTGCCACCTGCTGAAAGAGACCTTAGAGAAAAACCTATAATTTCCTTCCCCCCCCAAAGTAAACTTTTATATATTGCAGTTTACCAGTACAAGTAGGATATGGTGACTGTATTTGTTTTGTTTTTTCAGGCTTTGTTCCTTTATTCTCCCCTGGTACACCTGCCAGTAATACCCTTCCTGTCCTAGGATGACAACACTCACTTACTGCACTCTATACAGGAAGAGCAGTGTTGTCAAACTTAAGGCCCGTACACACACACAGATTGTTGGCCAACTGACGGTTGTGTCTTGCGGACTGACGGCACAGTAGTAATCGGCCAACAAAGCCAAATGTAGTGACGTGTTACGAGCGTATAACAAGGAAGTTCAGGTGAATGTGATGTGTGCATTAGGAACACAGGTTACATGACCGAACACTTCCTGGATTCTGAGCATGCGTGTTTGCACTTCCAACTTCCAAATGTTTTCCAGTCTTGTCAGCCAACTTCTGTTGGATGACAATTGGAAATTGGCTGTCGAATCGTGCGTACTAATGGCTCGTACACACGGGACGACGATCGTGCGCACGACCGTGTTGAATCGTACGTTGACGGTCGTATGTAGCCCACTGACATGCACACGACGGTCGTACATACAACTTGCGGCCGGCCGAACGTGATGACGCGAACGAGCGTATAATGAGGAAGTAGCGTCACCTTTTGGGCTCCTTTCTAATTTCATGTTAGTTGAAAGTGGACTTGGCGCATGCGTGTTTAGCACAATACAACTTTGTTGAACACAGCTGCTCTACACACGACTCAACGGTCGTATGCGAGCTTGTTGACACGACCAAGTTTTCTAGTCTGCACATACAACTCCCACGAACGACCGTCGTACGTTCAACTGTTGAAAGCGCCGCCACAGACGATCGATTCTGCATGCAACGGTCGTGAGTACGACGTGTTGAACACGATCGTCGTCCCGTGTGTACGAGGCTTAACAGTCAGATTACTGGCCAACAGGCTGTTGGATGACTGTTGTTGGCCGATAATCGGACCGTGTGTACGGGCCTTTAAGGTACAACAATTGGCCAACAACGGTTGTCCAACAGCCTGTTGGCCGATAATCTGACCGTTAGTACGCACTATCCAACAGCCAATTTCCAATTGTTGGCCAACAGAAGTTGGCTGACAAGACTAGAAAACTTTCGCTGGCCAACAAGGCGTTGGCCGATTGTTGGCTCATGTGTACAGAAGTTGGCCAACAAAAATTTGGAAGTGCAAACACGCATGCTCAGAATCCAGGAGGTGTTTTGTCATGTAACCTGTGTTCCTAATTCACAGATCACATTCACCTGAACTTCCTCTTTATACGCTCGTAACACGTCACTACGTTCGGCTTTGTTGGCCGATTACTTGACTCACGTCAGTACACTTAGGGTTGCCACCTCATCCCTTTAAAACCAAACACATTAATTGCACAGGCTCTCTGGCAGATTAAGGTGCCTTATCTGCATTCAATTAGCCACAGAACCTGTGTAATTCATATGTGTTCGGATTTAAAGGGATGAGGTGGCAACCCTAAGTACACTAGGCACAACCACCAACAGCCGATTTGGACAAAAGTTGGAACTTCGGTTGGCCAACAATCTGCGCATGTGTACGAGGCTTTAGGCCCCCTTCAGACAGGGCGGACTCCGTCCAAGCCGACCTGCCTGCTCAGCGGGAGATCTCTCTCCGCTGATCACTGCTGAGCAAATGGATGATAAGTCTGTGTCCACTCCGTTATGCAGAGCAGACACGGACACAGTCCGCTGTTCTCTATGGGGCGGTCGGATAGAAAAGTACTGCATGTCCATTTCCATCCGACTGTCATCATCCGATCTGCCGGATGGATGGGGAACGATCCCCATTCGTCTGTTTTTAGCGGACAGAATCATATCGGGTGCCAGGGGACACATGTCCGCTGACATTCGCCACTCCATAGAGAACAATGGATGGTCTGATCAGGTCCGCCTGAAAAACAGACAGGTGGACCTTATCAGTCCGCTGGTATGAAAGGGGCCATTGGCTCCATTCACACTTGTATGGCTCCAAAGTTGCGCACACTTTGGAGTACAACTTTGGCTGTTAACATGCAGAGGCATTTAAAGGCAGACGAAAAAAAAAAAAAAACACGCCTAGGAGCAGCAGCAAAAATGCCCAGGCCTTACTTTTCTCCTAATTTTCCGAAGTCGCCCCCCCTGGCCTCGCTAAATCCTGCGGGAACTATAAATACCAGCCCGGCATCTCTTCTATTTCTTAGATCCACTCTGCAGGCTAAAAAGGGGTTACATGCGGAGGCAACATTCCCATTGTTCCTGCACTTTGTGCGAGGCTCAGTCTGCTCTTCACATTTGTTTCTCATTTGCTGAGCTGCGAGTTCTTCCCTCTGTGTGCCATTATGGTCAGCAGCCTGCGTCTATGAGCCAAGCCTGAGATTCTTTTATAGAAGAGCTGACTTTTTAATTATCTCCCAACAACAGCACATGGCTCGGGGTTCCCTGGCAGACCTCAGAGCCGAGCGCTTACTAAAAAAACTTTTCAGGCTCCACGTGGAAGACATGGTCACTGTCTGGAGGGGTTTGTAGTACACAGCAGGCTGCAGGGACCGGGATTGCTGGTTACGCTCCACTTGTCGCTGGGGGTGCGCACCTTGCGTTGGGCACAGACCGCTGACGCCTTAGGTGAGCACAGATGAGGCGAATCCTTTAAGAAGGCTGATAGGGATCGCTCTAAACGTGAGTGCTTTCTTGTATTTCATCACTTTATAATCTTCACAGAAGTACAATATCTTTTTTTTATTCAAGCTAATTATTACTTTGCGCAGGCTTGATTAACCAATTCAGCTCCAGGAAGATTTACCCCCTCTTCATGACCAGGCCATTTTTTGCGATACGGCACTGCGTTACTTTAACTGACAATTGCGCAATTGTGCGACGTTGTACCCAAATAAAATTGATGTCCTTTTTTCCCATAAATAGAGCTTTCTTTTGGTGGTATTTGACCATCTCTGCTTTTTTTATTTTATGCGCTATAAACAAAAAAAAGTGCGACGATTTAAAAAAAAAAAACAAAAAACATTTTTTCTTTCTGCTATAAAACATATCCACTAAAAAAATTTTAAACATTGAATTTCTTTATCAATTAAGACCCCTTTCACACTTGTGCGACTTGTCCTGAGACTTGGGACTGCAAAGTCGCATGACAAGTCCTTCCCCATGATTTTCAATGAGTACCGTTCATATCTGTGCGACTATAAAGTAATCCCTGCACTACTTATGTCCAACTTTGAAGCGATTACACAGGAATTGCTTCAAGTCACAGCAAGTCACAGCAAAATCACGGTAAAATTGTGCGACTTTCAAGTCGCACAAGTATGAAAGGGGTCGTAGACCAATATGTATTCTGCTACATATTTTTGGTAAAAAAAATCCCAATAAGCATTGGTTTGCGCAAAAGTTGTAGCATCTACAAACTATGGATTATTGTTATTTATTTATTTTTTTTAGCAATGGCGGCAATCAGCAACTTATAGCGGGACTGTGATATTGTGGCAGACAAATTGGACATCTAACTGACACTTTGACATGTTTTTGGGGACCAGTGACACTAATACAGTGATCAATGCTAAAAAATATGCACTGTCACTGTACTCATGACACTGGCAGGGAAGGAGTTAACATCAGGGGCGATCAAAGGGTTAAATGTGTTCCCTAGGAGTGATTACTAACTGGGGGGGAGGAGCTTTGATTGGGGGAAGGTAAAGATCCCTGTTGCTGCTTAGCAGAACACACAGGATCAGTACATTCCCCTCTCACAGAACAGCGGTCTACTTTGTTTTCTGCCTGTCTCCCGAACGATCGGCGGATACCGGAGGACATCGCGTCTGCCGGACCCGCTGATTGGGTCCCGCTGTGTGTCCAATCACAGCGGATTGCCGGCAGACCCAGAAGTGTCAGATCATGTACTAGCTCCTTGGGGATAGAGACTGATGTGAATGTATAATATATGTATAAAGCTCTGCGTAAATTGATGGCGCTATATAAGTACCTGAAATAAATAAAAAATAAATAGGTACGTGATCGGGCACAGAACGCAGTATATGTGGCATGGAGCGGTCCGCAAGCAGTTAAAGCAGTAGTAAACCCACAAGAAAAAAACCTGCAAGACAATAGCATAATGTGCTAGTATGCATCGTGTACTAGCACATTATGAAATACTTACCTTAGAACGAGGCCCCCGCAGCCTGACTTGGTCAGCGCTGAGGGAGCTGACATGATGTCCATGATATTTCTTCCGGGTTTGCGGCCGGAGCCGCGAGACGTCACTGCGGGAGCTCTTAGTTTCCGGCAAGGAGCTCTGATTTTCCGGCAGCATCCGCCGCATCTTCACAGCGCATGCACCGCTGACGTCAGCAGCTGCATGCAGGGTGAATATCTCCTGAACCGTACAGGTTTAGAGATATTCATTTTTCAACAGTTAGCCTTTTATATGCTTATCTGCAGGTAAAAATTTGGGGGGATACAACCACTTTAAACCCAAAAGCAAACATTTATTATATTGCAGCTTACTAATTCTTAGATGTGATGGCTGCATTAGATTTATTTTTAGGCTGGTGATCCAACCAGCAAGTCTGTTGTTTTTCAAAAGTACAAGCGCTCAAGCAGAATGTATCAGTTTCCATGGATGAGACAAACCACTTAAGGCCTGATTCACACCTATGCATTTTTAGTGCTTTTTGCATTTTGCAGATTTGCACTGCAGTCCATTTAACATGATTCCCTATGGAACACATTCTGCGGTGCAAATCTGCAAAATGCAAAAAGCACTAAAAATGCATAGGTGTGAATCCAGCCTAGCACTGGCAGGGGTCATTACAATGATCAGCTTTTATTTATTCATGTAAAACCTTAATCCCAAAAGAAAAAAAAATACTGTTTTCTGTAACGGCTTATAAAGTGTGAGTGGAGTTTGGCTTCAGTTTGTTAGTGTATCTAAATCTGCTCGTACATCTCTCTTCCCCCAAGACTGACAATGCTGCTGTACAAAGGTGGCCACACTGTGCTCCTTCATCCAGAGTGGAGGTGCTCTAATACAGGAGGTGTGTTACTGGCCAGATCACCAGGGGGAAAAAAAGCCTGAAAAAGAAATAAAAGCCACCACAACACACACAGATCTAAATGGGCACTGAGGGTCCATTTACACGAACCGTGTGCTAAAACGATCCACTTTAGTGTACAGGCTTGTGGGGAGATGCAGTATACTTTCTCCACTGCAGGTGGTGCTCTTCTGCAGTGGCACTGCAGTTGAAAAGGAAGTCAAGAAGAACAGGATTCCTCTATGGTTTCCTGGGTCACTGGGGAAGCTATCCCATTGGATGCTGCTGCTCCTTGTGACTAAAGTAGCCATCTTGGGTGAGGCAGAGCCTTTTAAATGGCACGCATTTGCGAGTGGGTAGAGTAGGGATAGGTACCCTGTGTGTTAGGGACAGAACTAGCAGCAGGGAAAGGTTCTTGGCGAGAAGGGGAAGTGTAGGGTTCGCAACTTCTCTGGACATCCTCCTGCTTGGGCACGGGACAGCCAGGCCACACTCTGTCCCTCTCATCAGAGGCTGTCGGCTCGGCTGAAACCTGCTCTCTGCACGTTGTTGGAACTGTGAGTGTTCCTGGCTGGGCTGTCTTGCCACTGGCTATGTGTGAACTGTCTTTGCATTATTTCAACACAAGTTCTTTACTGCACTGGCCACTGGGACTGAGTGTATTATTGCCACTACACCAGGCTGCACCCCACCTACAGGCTGGTGTCTGTTCTGGCGGTGCTAAGGGCTGATTCAGCACACTGTTGGCATTTTGTTATTTTATTTAGGGCTCATTTACACAAGCGACTGGGAGGGTGGGAAGTGGGCGGTAAAAGCAGGTGGTTGAGCTGTGGTTTTACTGCCCCCCAATTTCCCACAAGAAAGAGGAGATATAGGCAGGACACAGCTACAGATTTTACGCACCTGCTTTAGGTGAGGATTTTATGCAGGATCCTCTAGCTCTGCAGAAAATATGTGTATGCCCCTGTGAATAAGCTCTAAAGAATAACAGTTCTGCAATAAATAGCAGATAAACCTGCTTTCATTTTCTTCTGTTTTAAAAATACAATTTTGACTTCTCTTGGAAATGTTAGTACACTGACTGACCTGGAACTAACATGTAAACTAAAGGTCTCTGACATTCTGCATCCTTGTTCTAGGTTCATGACAGAAGGTACAAAAATCAGAGAGCTAACATAGCAGCCAGGCAATGAGCATTTTCAGGAGGAGGTCATAAATTGCAGACCCCGTGTTTCTCTTTTGACAGTTGTACTTTAAAGTGGTCGTAAATCATTATATATACCAAGTGAAGTGACTGGCCTCCAGGTGATACACAGAGATAAAAACAAACCCACCTACATAAGTTGTATCGGTTTATCTGCAGCACTCTTTTCTCTACAGCTGTTCAAAGTGCAGAATTTATAAAGCTCGTTTGAGCTGTCAGAAAAAAAGAGGACGGATAGCTAATATTAAACTCTGCAGACCTAAGCGTTACTAAACCCAGTTATATGAAAATAGTTCATCTGCCCCACACACACACACAGTGCCCACAGCTTATAAATCTTCTTTTTACATTAAAATACTCCCACTATATACCTTTTGGGATGATCTGTATACCGCAGTTTCCTGATAACCTGCACAGTTTGTCCATAGCTATGTGTTCAAATAGGAGGAGATTTCCACTACAGCCTCTATACACGCCCACATGTGTGATGTCAATATCATGTGACCTGAACAGTTCAACAGAAACAGGAAATGTACTCTCCAGCATAAGAGACCAAACTGAGCATGTGCAGCTTTACCACCCTGCTGTGTATTATATGAACTTGCTGAGATTGACAGTGCAGGAGGGAAGGATCTATGAATACAGGATAAAACAGCCTTTTTTAAACAATGCCAAGGATTAACCCCTTAAGTTCCACAGTGAGTATAACAAGCATGTTATGCTGCATATACAGACTGATTTTACTGTTGTGGGTTTAGTAACACTTTAATGAGCAGAGCTCTGAGAGCTGACTGGAGAGAAGGGGCACACCCCTCTTTCACACATCACACAGAGCTGAGGCTGTCAATCACAAGCTGTGTGCTGATGCTCCTCCCCTGTCACCTTTTTACCTCTTGATGTCAGGAAAACTTTTCAGAAGTGACTCAGGCAGATAGCAGAGGAAGGAAGCAGCAGAAAGAAATGACACTTAAGCCTCGTACACACGGGACGACGATCGTACTTACGAACGTCTCAAATCGTATGTTGGATAATGTAACTTGCATACTGACTGCACTACATGATCGTACGACCACAGAAAGAATGTTCAGGTGCATGTAATTTGCATCCGGCCGTTCCTGACTTCGGAGCATGCGTGTTTTGCACAATACAAGTTGTTGTACCAACTGCTCTGTACACACGATACTACGGTCGTATGAGAGCTTGTTGGTACGACCAAGTTTTCTAGTCTGCTCATACAACTCCCCTTGTACGACCGTCGTATGTCGGCTGTTCTAATCGTGCATACGAATGATCGATTTTGCATACAACGGTGGTTAGTACGATCTGTTGTATACGAACGTCGTCCCGCGTGTACGAGGCTTTAGTGCTCCGGATTGAGACAAGTACACAGTATAGAGGGATATGCTTTGTTCAGATTTCATGTCTGAGTTTTATAATCACTTTAAGTGACCACAGCACAGGGCCACTTTAATTGTGTTCCAGGACCTACGACACACAGTAGCTAACTCTGTTAAGTGCTGCTTCCATGTAACATTTTCTATTGCTCTGGTTTTTGGTGACGTCACTGTGGTATAACATTGTTGTTGCAGGGAGTTACATGTCACACTGTGTTGCCCACTGAAACGTTGGCTTTTTATATAATGTAAAAGTACACACTGTAACTGACAGGTCTTGGGATAAACATAAATCTATAGTCAGACAAGGTTAATGTAAAAAAAAAAAAAAAAAATTATAAAAAAAAAAAAATAATTATAAAAAAAAAAAAATTATAAAAATGTTTTTTTTAAATAAATAAATAAAAAGGGGCAGACTAGATGGACTACTCAGTCTTTTTCTGCCGTCACTTTTCTATGTTTCTATTTAGTAGATGTATAGTAGTGCTGGGCCAGCTTAGGTTTGTTTTGTGTAAATCCAGAAAGCTACTTCTCCTTTGGGAAGGTTGATCTTCAAGGAATGGGCAGTAAACAGCTGACCCAGTTGTAGTCTTTAGGCCACTGCCTCTCCCATCACGTTCCACCAGCCATTTAACAGATTCCATAAAGTTAGGAGCACCTGGTAGAAATAGTCAAAAAGCTTGAAGATGACTTGAAAAAAAACCTACAACCAACACATTTCAGGGGAAGAGCCTTTTTCATGCCCCACGCTGGCACATTCATGGATCTGGATATCAGACCACACATGGGGTACATGGACGGTATGCAGTTCCTGTACAACCAAGATTCCCATAAACATTCAATGGCAGAATCCCAATCTGGTGTTTTTGGCTGGATCAGGAGAAGCTCCAGTGCCTATAGGGATGTGTACAATAGCCACAAACCAGCAGTTTCAGGGATCTGGAGTGCTTGTGTGACTAGAGCAGTTGTTCTCAACTCCGGTCCTCGGGACCCACTAACAGGCCAGGTTTGCAGGATAACTGAAATGCATCACAGGTGATATCATTTGCTGCTCAGTGGTTGACGAGATCAGTGTGTTCGTGAGGTCTAGGGACTTTGACGACCAAACACCGATAACATGTGTAGGGATATCCGTGACCTCGAAGAGGACTAGGTCGGTTTTTGTGGTCTAACCCTAAGACGGTAACTTACAAATACCCTTAGAACCAACATGTCCTTGACGTATGGCAGGTACATGGGGTACACACCAGACTATAGGTCTAGGTACTTACACGGTCGCACCCCGTACTTTTTCCGAGAAGGGGACTTTACACAACCAACATCCAAAAAAAAGTT
>BLSH010089414.1:858148-876299 GCA_018402905.1 Glandirana rugosa | reverse complement strand
ATGGGTTAGCTTCGTTCTGGAGTAGCAAGATGGCCGCCGAACATCATGTGAGCCAAATGAGGGCTGGGCGTCAACTAGTATAAATAGACCGGATAGTGCAGGGCTAGGGTACCGCCTCTGATGACGTCCTATGTGACGAAACGCGTCAGGTGGAGCCTTGGCCAACGTCATTACGTACTTCCGGTCGTTTGGAACGCAGTGGAACACAAGGAAGTTCCGGTTCATCGCACATCGCTCAGAACACCCATGTCTGACTTCCCTTAACCAAACGTAAGTGTTTGCAATGCCATTTCAGGATTACATCTAGCTATCCCTAATACCATCTTACATCTATACCCGCATATTCGGTGAGGACTGACGCCACCGACAGTTACAACGTTGGATTTGATACGAACCTTCGGGAACTGTGAGTGGGGAATTAGTAGGAGGGGAGCACTTGTAGTCTACCCACGGAGCTCCTCTCCTCACTCCCCCCACTAGTTCACCAGTCCAGTAGGACCCATTTTTTGGAACGATCGTTCCCACAGTGAACCTTTCACTTTGTTAGCACATTGCCTGGACATTGTCTTCTGTTGCATGATTAGCACACATTTATCTGTGCATTATCTAGGACCATTTCTGGTTCAAACCCAGGGTTGTTCTCTTGAATCACCTGGGATATGGTATAGCACCAGTCACTTCATTTTTTGATCACTTTTATTGTATGCAGATCTCTCTGGTTGTGTTTTAAATACTTGAGTTTTTAATTTTGTTCAACACAAAAGTCACTAACTTTTTAATTTTGTTCAACACAAAAGTCACAAACTTTTTGCACCAGAGTCACTTTACTTCACGGTTCACACTGGATATCACACCGCTTATTTATTGGTGAATTTGATCTTATGCACTTTATTGTGAGTTTTTATGGTTATTTCTGATATGATTTTTATTGTTTTTTATGAGAAAGATTACATTTTGCCTATCAGGTTTTAAGCTGCGCCATTTCCCACAATTACTAACCATTTTACCTTAATACCAGTCCCTGGTTCCCAGTGGGGGCAGCAGCCTTAGTTTTCATTTCTAACACTGTTTTCAGAAGCCGCCTTAGTTTTCTTTTTAACACTGTTTTCAGGAGAACAGCGCCACAACCACACATTTAATTTTTAGATTTTAAGTATTACCTTGGGGAGATGCAGACTAGAATGCTGCAATCACTGAGCAGCAAATGATATCACCTGTGATGTATTTCAGTTATCCTGCAAACCTGGCCTGTTAGTGGGTCCCGAGGACAGGAGTTGAGAACCACTGCTCTAGCATGACATAGGCAGGTGGAGTCCTAATGCTGAAGATTCCAATCTTATGGTGTTTTCAGGCATCTATCTTCAGCTATAAATGTCAATTTAAGTTGTAGTCAAAGCCTTGTCTTTCCTCCAGGGTGGTTCATCTGCCCTTGAAGCAGCAAATAACTTGTTTATGTTGCCTAGAGCTACACATGGACTTGCCGAGACTTCTACTCTTCTCCTACATGTACTCCTGTGATCATGCAGAGTTGGGTGGGATCGCTTCTTATCGGTGAATAGCATCAGATTCATGTGTGGACAGGCCAACTTCTTCTTCATGTGATGACGCTTGGTGTTTACTGCATGAATTTGTCAGAGTGTCAGCGAGCATTAAGGATTGTGCACCTGTGTGGTGTGGCCGGGTGCAAGTTTCTTGCCTCTAATCATGGCCTATTTGTCCTGGTCCTTTTCTCAGATGCTGCTACAAGAACTGAAAAGCCTCAAAATAAAAGTGGAAGAACTGGAAAATGAGAGGGCACAATATGAATGGAAACTTAAAGCAACAAAGGTGGGTCAAATGTTTCATTGTGTTTAGCCAATGGCAGTGCTACGTTAACACTTCAATCCTTTTCATTTCTTTAACATGCGCAGTTCCATTGTTTGCCATCTATATGTCTATTTTGCTATTGTAAAACCTATTCACATCTACGTGCACTGTTACAACACATAATTCCGATGGTTTGGTGTTGGGCGAAGATGTCAAGTTCTGCCTTGGCACTAGAGATGAGGGGGATTGGTTCACACAAGCATTGTTCACGTCCGATTGTCCAGTCAAACCAATACTTTGGACCCTTAGCAGCTCCATCTTGGAGAAATTTGAACCTTGCGTGGTCCAAATAAGGACAGTCATTTAATGATGATTTGCCATACCCTAGGGCTGCCCAAACACCAAATGGTCCATGGAGATTAGCCAATGTGGACGTTGGATATAGAAATAAACTGTTTACAAGGGCTACCACTCCAGTTCAGTTAATTTTTAGGCAGGCATATAATCCACCTTGCAAAACAGATTGTGGGACCAGATTTACTGGTGAAGCAAATACTTACAGATTTGCTATTCACTATTTGGCACATTTTCCGACTTTGCCTGCGTTCCCTCATCTGTTATAGAAGTGCCTCATTTGTGCAGAGGGTGAGGTGTTTATCTACTGGTTGTTTTACTTTCCGTTATGTCAGCAGTCTCCCGTCCTCCTTGTGCCCCCTGAATATTGCATTCTGATTGAAGTCTGGCCAGTTTACAGAGTGTCCAGACACTACAACCAGCTTTATTGCATGACCCTTCAAAGTGCCTTTCCAGTAGACCCTGATGAGCCATTATTTGTGTAGGGCTCCTGTGCAGTAGTATGTATGGTATGTCCTAGAGTTTTGATGCACAAGACCATGGTAAATATACCGAATTCCATTTTTTAACTTCACCTGAAACCAAAATAGCTTGCATACCACATTTAATAAAATTATTTTTTTTAGGCTGAAATTGCACAATTACAGGAACAACTGGCATTGAAAGATGCTGAAATAGAACGTCTGCAGAGTCAGATAACTTCAAGAACCACTGCACATAATGAATCTTCAGAAAGAGGTATATAGTATATGGTTTTCTAATTACTATAGGATTGCTTTAATCATTATGTCCCTCAGTGTGCTTTCATTAGTAATGACACTTTTATCGGATTCCACATTTATTGGTCATTTGTTTAATTTTTGTGACTTTTACTATAGTTTCATTAGTTATTTCCACATGTGCATTTTATTAAAAAGAATTTCAGCAAAACCATTTTTCACTAGTTTTAGATGAAGCTGGGGATGGGTTAGGCTGGCCATACATTATACAATTTTTTTTTTTTCTTCTTCAATTTCCTTTTAGAGTTGCCTTTTTAACTATGTAGTGCAAGGGCCTGTCTGATTGCATACAAATTAAAAGTATTTAAGTTTGATCTCCTATTGTATGGTTTTGATAACTCTACTAAAGGAAAATTGTACAAGATTAATATATAATATATGGCCAGCCTTAGAGCCTATGTTAGGTTTTATGCCCTCATTTGGGAGATTTCATTACACTACCTGTTCTGGAGACACGAGCAGGTGAGAGGAAAATCCTTAAAATGGGGAACAATATCTTCCTTTTGACAGTCGTTAATAGAACATTTGTCCCTATTGGGTGATCTCCTTTTTACGCTTGTCCAGAGGCACAAATGGCAAAAAAAAACAAAAAAACCCTTCCTTGCTTCTTCCTTCCAGAGGGCATCACAGCCCCAGTCCTCCTCCCTTTTTTAGGCATGATCTAGCCATGCATTATGTTTCACAAAGTGGTAGGTGTTTAGAGACCAGGAGGTGATAGTAACAGAAAAAAAAGAGGGGGTAAATATTGGCAGCATGGAGTACAGATCAGAGATCACTATCACCACTGACGCCAAAAATCAATTTGTAGAAAAAAGAGCAAATTGAGGACTGAAAACCTGGAGAACATAAGTTATTTAAAAAATGTATTTGAGTTTGCTTTGTTTACAAAATGGTGGGATTTGCCTTTTAATATAGAATGTCAATGTAAGAGTTTAGGTTAATGTGGATTAGAAGGTCAGGAATTATATTGCTCAGTCTATTAGTGGTTTTAAATGGTACAGATAGAATACACAACTCAAAACATCTAGTTGAGAAGGTTATCTTTATTGCCTGTCTAATAAGGTGTTCAGGACTGTTTTGGCCGTGACAAGTTTACTGACATTTACAAATGGGCCTTATTGACTCAGGCTGCATCCAGAAGAAGAGTCATAAATCACCCTTTAGAACAATCTGTTTATCCAGGTTTTGTTAGAAATGTTTCAACTGGGAATCCTAGCTTAATTTTGAGACAACCTGTGTTTCATCTCTGAAGCCTCATATACACTACTAATTTTTTTTTTCGTTCAACCCAGCAGGCTGAAAAAAAAAACCTGACAGCTCAGGCCAGAGCTGCTGTACTACCTATGTGATGTTAGTACAGTGATCTCCCCCACTGTTAAATTGTGTTCTGACAGGTGGACGTCCCCCCCGCCAGAACACACTCTGGTCAGTGTTCAGCACATGGGGGTCATGCCCCTTCAACAGAAGCTGGCTGTCCGGCTGGCTTCTGTTGGACAAGCTGCAGTAGACACGGGCCAAATGTTGGACGGTTTCTATTGAGAAGAGGGCCTTCCATTTTCAAACACAGTCACTTTTTAAGGTGGACTGTGCATGAAAATGGAAAGCCCTCTTCTTTGTAGCATAAAAAACATGGCTTCTTTCTGCTTTCTGAAGGTGAAGGTGTAAATAAAGGTGACCTCATTGGGCCATCTCCTGAGGTCTTGGAGAAGCTCAAGATCCCAAATCTAGCGAGAACTTGCTCCAGTACCACACAGGCATGACTTGTGATATTTGGGAACCTGTGAGTCCAGGAAGAAGGCCCAGTGACATAATCCTCATCTAAGCAAGCTGATGAGAAGTTTGTGTGCAAGGTAAGAATTTGAACCTGCTTCTGCAGATGTTTAAATTACTTTTTTTTTTTTTTTTTACAAAAGAAGTAATTTTAAACATCTGAAGAACAACATTCAAATGCTTACCTTACACCCCAACTTCTCATGAGCTTACCTAGGTGAGGATGATGCCACCTTCCAGGATGCACAGGTTCCTAAATATCTCAAGTCATATCAGTGCGGTACTCGAGAAAGTTCTTGCAAGATCTGGGATCTTCGGCTTCTCCAAGACCCCAGGAGAAGGCCCAATGACCACCATAAACGTTCACCTTCAGAAAGCAGAAAGAAGCCATAGTGTACCTTCAACTTTATTTTTTACATATGCTTGTTTTTTTCAGTACGTCTTACTCAGGGGCTGATGACCTACAAAAGTGGACCTTGCACTTTTATGCAAAGTCTAACTGAACTCAGGAACCTGTGTCGTAAAAAAGGGCAGGCAGAGGTCACAGGACAAGTCATCAGGATTACCTGTGCTGTCCCTGTTGCTGATCTCTCCTCATTACTTATTCTGCTCTGTGTCCCTTTGTGGAGGTGGCTATCTTGGTAGAGGCAGGGCTTTGCTTCCTCAAGTCAGAGCCTCCAGAAAGGAAAACCGTGAGCAGAACAGTTGTGATCTCACCACATCTTGCTCCTAATCTCCTGAAATTAGCGGTCAGAGGCAGCAGTGCCTTAGATCTTACACCGCAAATATAGAGCTATGAGGCTGTAAGGACAGGAGTACCTAGGCATGCTCACATACCAGGAAATATTCCAGACAAAGAGCAAATCTTTCAGGATACTGCTTAGGCACTATGGACACTTTTGCTGTTAATTATAACAGTGGTTCTCAACCCTGTCCTCGAGTACCCCCAACAGGCCGTGTTTGCAGGTTTTCCTTTTATCTTGCACAGGTGCTTTAAATCTGAGTCAATGGTTTGGTATTTTGGACAGCTATTTTATCTAAGAGAAATTCCCAAAACATGGCCTGTTGGGGGTACTTGAGGACAGGGTTAAGAACCACTGATCGATAACATCTATAATCTTCACTTTTTTCGAGTTGGGTTCCACTTTAAATGCTCTTCAACGTTTTAAAGTGTGTTCTGAACAATCTAATAAGTGATGCTATAAGAAGAGTGAGCAATGCATGAATGTAACTTTGCATCATTTTGCTTTCTTTACCTCCCCTCATCACATAGAAGAAGTATTTAGGAGGAGGATAAAAGAGAAACGTAAGCCATTGTCGTTTTTCATTCTTGTCCAGCACTGTTGTTTGTAATGCTAAATTGTTGCAAAAGCCTTTTGTTTTATGTCACTTATTGCGATTTACTAGCAGCAAACAGACCGCTAACATCGTCTCAGTGCTTCCGTCTGTCTACCCTGGCTTGGCCTGAATCTGCTAAATCACTTAATTGTTGGTCGAATTAAAGGCGTGATTTTCAGACACTGGAGTGGGCAGACTGTCTGGTATTATATATGTTGCCTGCTGGTTGGGTGGTGATTTGTCATGTTGTTGTTTACTAAAGGTATTTAATAAATATATATATTTAAATTTGCAGAGATATTTACTAATGCGATGTGCAGTTGCCCATAGCTGGGCTAGTCAAATCTGCCAATGATGATCTGACATACACTATATAACCAACTCTTCCCACAAAGTTGGGAGCATGAAATTGTCCAAAATGTCTTGGTATGCTGACACCTTCATAGTTCCCTTCATTGGAACTAAGGGGCAAAGCCCAACCCCTGAAAAACAACCCCACACCATAATCCCCCCTCCACCAAATGATTTGGACCAGTACACAAAGCAAGGTCAGTAAAGACATGGATTAGTGAGTTTGGGGTGGAGGAACTTGCCTGGCCTGCACAGAGTCCTGATCTCAACCTGATAGAACACCTTTGGGAGGAATTAGAGCGGCGTCTGTGAGTCAGGCCTTCTCATTCACATCAGTGCCTGACCTCACAAATTCTTCTGGAAGAATGGTCAAACATTCCCATAGACACTCCTAAACCTTGTGGACAGCCTTCCCAGAAGCGTTAAAACTGTTATAGCTGCAAAGGGCGGGCCAACTCAATATTGAACCCTACGAACTAAGACTGGGGTGCCATTAATGTACATGTGTATGTAAAGGCAGGTGTCTTCTTTTACATACCAATACTTTTGGTAATATAGTGTATGTGGGTACCTGCAGATCATTGGTGAATGCGTTGTGTGGTCTTTATATACTAAGAAAGAACTAATTGCAGAATCTAATGATCAGCTCTGAGTTATATAGTGCAGATGAATCCACAGTGGATAGATTTGCAGGTTCTGATTGGTAGTTGCCAGTGGTCACAACTTCTCATACTTTGCCTAAGCCCACCAGATTTATTTAGAACCATTAGATGCGCGACTTAATTTGTTTTGCAATGCTTAAAGCTAAACTCTAGTAATTATTTGTTTTGCATACTTGCATTGGTCCAGCTTGGCACAATTAAGTATGCAAATTGCAGACCTGATGGAGCAATGGGGAGGCTAGCTATCGCTGTGGCAGTCAGTGCTACTGCAGTGATAGCCGCAATCTTCCAGCTCTTGCTCAGGTTCTATGAGAGTGACTTACCCTCCTCACACTGGGCACTGCCACCTTTCATAGCCTTGTATTTTGTTTTTGTTTTCTGATTGGAAGAGGTGGAGATTGTGACATCACTGTCCCTCTCCTCTACATCGTCCAGCCAAGTAACACCTTGTATTCATTGAAACAGAAATACAAGTTGTTCTATGAATGATGGCAGTGCCAAGAAAGGAACCCCCTGTGGTCAGTGTGTAGAGGAGAAGCTGCTTGCAAGAACTCAAGCAGGACCCAGAAGATCATAGCTATCACATTCCTCCCGCTGACCCCAGCGATGGGGCTGTATTCCTCCCGCTGACCCCAGCGATGGGGCTGTATTCCTCCCGCTGACCCCAACGATGGGGCTGTATTCCTCCCGCTGACCCCAACGATGGGGCTGTATTCCTCCCGCTGACCCCAACGATGGGGCTGTATTCCTCCCGCTGACCCCAGCGATGGGGCTGTATTCCTCCCGCTGACCCCAGCGATGGGGCTGTATTCCTCCCGCTGACCCCAGCGATGGGGCTGTATTCCTCCCATTAAAGCTGTGACATTTTCGACTCCCACTGGCCACAGTCCAGCCTACCTAAAGTCTTAAGGACCATAAACTATTCCCCTTTAGAAATTTTGGAGAGGCCTGGTTTAAAGGATAGCTGTACTTTTGGTACAATTTTATATTTTAAATGCCCCTTTTCCCCAAGACTCAAATTCACTTATCGGTGCTCCTGCACGATCTTTGCTTTCTGGCCAGCTGAGGCCACCCAGCCACTGCTGCTGATCCCCCAGATCAGGCTCTTGTGCCAAAGATTATTCATTCCTATGATGAAGTTTCTTATTGTTATTATTTCTTCTGTGCGTAAATGAGTTCATCTTTGCCCTTTCATTGATTTGCATTGGCCTAATACAAAGTTTTGAGCCACAGGATTTTTTTATGGCTTTTCTTGCTTTTCCCAAATTTTAGCATAGTCTGATTTCATTAAGTTTGTACATGCAGCAAACCCCATATGTGATTTGATTTGTATTGGATGTGCGTTTCTTGCCATCTGCCTGGTAGAAAATAATGGGTAAGTCCACCCAATAATATCTTAATTATAGATTAATGGTGGCAGGTATAAATTACGGCATTTATTTTTAGCATTTGATTGCCAAGATCATTTTAATGTGTCACTGCTTCAATGTCTTAACCACACATGTGCTTGATACAAGAAATCTGTGCTTTCCTCTGAGCTAATCACAGTAGAGTATAAATGCTTCCATTCAATTCGCTAAATTATACTAAATAATATTTGTAACCAACAGATCAAGAGATCCAGCGGTTAAAGTTGGGAATGGAGACCCTGTTAGCAGCAAATGAAGAGAAGGTGAGATGGATTGAACTACAGAAGAATTTTTAGTTTTATTTTTGAGATTAAAGAGGGTAAAATTTAACATTTCTGTCTGTGACTACACTGTGGAAATTTCCCCTCACTTCCTGTCCAAATTATGAGTGTCACACAGAACAGGTAAGGAAAACATGCCTATGAACTCTCTGGAACTGACCACAGAGACTTCAGCTAATCAGCAGTTCACTCCAGGTAGCCCACCAGTTGGTTGACTGGAGGGGTAGCTCTAGTCCAATTAGGGGCCAAGGAATGAGCTGGAGGCGCAGACTGTAGATTGCAGCTGGCTCCTGGAAACCAGGCGTAAAGGAAGGAAGGAAGGGCGGTAGAATAAACCCTGGGCACTCATTTGTCCATGCATTTTGCCTATATATCGTTCTCCACTTGTAGTTCACATATCATGGCTGCCCATTTATTGTCACAAATGGCCATCTGTTCAGGTTTTGCTGTTGTTCACGTATCATCAAGAGTGCTCATGCATTGTCTTGAATGCCCATCTGTTGTCTACTGCAATGTTTCTCAAGTCCAGTCCTCAAGGCGCATTAACAGGTCATGTTTTCAGGATTTCCCTCAGATGAAACGACTGTGCTAATTACCTAGGCCAGTGATGCCGAACCTTGGCACCCCAGATGTTTTGGAACTACATTTCCCATGATGCTCAACTACAATGCAGAGTGCATGAGCATCATGAGAAATGTAGTTCCAAAACATCTGGAGTGCCAAGGTTCGCCATCACTGACCTAGGCAGTGAAACTGATCAAATCACCTGTGCAAAATAATGGTGAGCCTGAAAACATGGCCTGTTCGTGCGCCTTGAGGATTGGAATTGAGAAACACTGGTCTACTATATGTATTGCTGCCATTGCCCACTTGTCCATATATCATCAGTGCCCATTTATTGCCCATGTATTGTCATGAATGCCCATCTGTTGTCTATGTATTGCTGCCATTGCCCACATATCTTCATGAATGCCCTTCTGTTTGTGTATTAATAAAACTGCCCATGTATTGTCGTCATCTTATGTTTATTGCCACCATTGCCCTTTTTGGTGCCTGTATATTACCACCATTGCCTTTGTGTCCCCATCATTTGTTGCATTGTCACAGTTGCTAGTGTGTTACAAACCTGTTGCCCGTTTGTTGCCCACATACCTGTGTGTTGCCTGTATATTTCCACATTTGCCCATATACTACTACAGTTTAGGCTGCATGCTAGAGATCACTGAAAAGGGTTCTAACCAAAATTTAATTTTATTACCAATCGTATTTTCTTTTTCTGAGTGAATTGCTGTATGTCCATGTGCTCTTTTCATGTTGTGGTTGAACTCCATGTACATTTTTTTCAACCTAGCTATGTAACTATGTCAACAGTTTCCTTTTAAATTGTAATAGAGACCATTCTCTTGGCAGCCATGGAGTAAGGAAGGACGTGGCGTCTTCTTTGGCAGAAATTGTCCCATGGAAACTTTTTAAGCAATGAGCATCAAAGTGTTCTATATCCAGGAACAAATGTTCTCATTGGTTCCTTTTACAGCATCCTCTGTACACTTGTTGCTATTTTTTTTTTTTTTACATTTATTCTGTCCTATAAAAAGTCTATAATAATGACCTAATGAGTTTGAAACCCAACTTCAACCATTTGTGAAAACTGAAGGAACAGAAAAGTAGTAGCTCTGTGTCTGCTTTCATGTTGTAACCTGCGCTACAGAAATGACATTTGGACTTGGATTGGTTACACTCGATACCATCTATTTGTTGTATTGCAAATATTGTGTTTATTTTATAGAATTTAGAAGATGGGGTTTCAGGATGAATGTTACTTTGTTATATACCAAGCCATAGTTTGTGCATAATCCACACAGTGCATGTTCCTGCTCAGGGCTGGCCCAAGACATTGTGCTGCTTGGGTCCAAGAATTAAATGCTGCCCCACCCAAAAAAAAATCACACCCACCAAAAGGCTCCTACATCCATTATTTTATATCGTGATAATTGAAACTAAGATCAAATTTATCAGGAAGTCAGATTTACATGTAACAGTACCTTGTCTATATGCAAAATGATATGACATACCATTATGTTTAATACCAAGGGGCAGGCTAGGGCAGTATAGGGGCACGGGCTAGGGTAGCCTAGGGACGGGCTAGGGTAGCCTAGGGACGGGCTAGGGTAGCCTAGGGACGGGCTAGGGTAGCATAGGGACGGGCTAGGGTAGCATAGGGACGGGCTAGGGTAGTATAGGGACAGGGGACAGGTGGAGCAGTTCTCATCACGACACACACAACTGCTGGAAAAAAATCTTGGACGTCAATTTGCTGGGTAAATAGAAGAGAAGGAGAGGCGGCTGTGGTTCAATTTGCTGCCCCTCTCAAAGTGCTGCCTGGGTCCAATAGACCCACTGGGACCCATGGTAGGGTCGGCCCTGTTCCCGCTCCTTCTTACACCCTCCCTGCCGCACACATTTGGCTTTCTGCAAGGACAAATTTAATACTTTTACATGAACTGTGATTTGCACATGGAGGTAACCGGTCCACTTAACCATGGATCTTGTAATATGTATCTTCCCTTTGCTCAAATTAATGTTATAAATAAGGCAACTCTTCTATATAGTCCCTGTGAATGTGCCTAGACTTCAAAAATATGCCAAGAAGAATCATTGACTAATAATTTCATTCTTAGAAAATAGGAGTCTTGGAGTTCATGGTAAAGCTGCTATATAGATCAGAGACCTGTTTACTGTAAAATTGGGCCCTAGGCAAGGTAGAATTTCACTTGTCATTTTCTTAGTAAATCCTAGAAAATGAACTCTTGCATAGTTGGTAAGATTGAATAAAGACATAAGTCCATCCAGTTCAACGCATGTGTGTATGTTGATACCATTTCCCATATCCCTGTATATTGCGCTCGCTGAATGCACATCTAAGCATTTTTTGAAATTGATGTAGTTACAATTGCATAGTTGGATCTATTACTACTTGGATCCTATATGGGTCTGGAATATTCAGTATAAATGCTACTTTTTTTTTTTCCCTCAAGGACCTGCGAATAGAAGAGCTTACGCTGCTACTAAACCAGTACAGACGGGTGAAAAACTTTGTGATGGCGACACATGGTAAGTGATGGGAAGTCAGTGGATAGTTTTTAGGCTTACAAAAATGTTTATTGAAAAATGTATTTAGCAAAAGGAGCAACTTCTAAAGGCAAACTAAATTTACCAGTGTGAGTCAATGGTACTCCAGATGAGCAAAGGCAAGGAGAAAAAGAGGGATAAAAAGCCGAAAAGAAATCTTTCTAAAGGTAGTATTCAGTTGCAAGTCCAAAACGCAATACTGCTGCTTTTCTATTAAAAGCCCGACTGCGACCTTCATAAATCACTGCACAGTTTAGATGCTTGAGGAATGGTGAGGTACACATGAAATATTTTCCTATGGGGGTCATCCGTTTAGTTATTGCACCTGTATATCGTGGCTTTTAATCATACGAGTTGAACTTCCAGTAGAATCTGTCCAAATTTGCTAATGTGCCTATAGTACTACTGAGCCTGGATGGATCACCGCTTGTTAAAATGCTTCTTTTTGTTCCTCGGCTTTGCAATAAACAGTCTGCCTAGTTCAAGAACACTTTCCATACGGCATTCCAGATACACAAATCTCATCATGTGCATTTTTTTTTCACTACTTGCTGCTGTGACTGCAAACTGTTAGCCTTGCATGGCAAAACAAATCTATTAATGACCAATAATTCTATATTAGTCAATGCTATAATGTAAAATGTAGGCGGTGACCCTGCTTGCAATTACATGCACTAATTACATATTCTAAATAATATACAGGCCAATCCCTTAAAATATACAGAGCTCCTGTCTATGACCTCATACTTTGATTCTGGAACGCATTCCTATGTTGTAGTTGAAATGTATCTGTATGTTGCGATGGTTATGTTGTGCCATTGCTAAGCAGCCTAGGGAGCTGTTTTAATGGGGTTTCCAAGCTGTGAGACATGATCTATGAGCAATTATTTCTATAATATGCTGTCTATTCGAGTTTTGCCTGTTGTCACTATGGGGGTGTTTTAGTGGTCATTTGCCTTCTTTATGTGCGGCTTTTTTATAATTATATGTTAAAATAAGACAGGAGCTGTATGTGTGCTTATTGGAATAAATATGTAAAAACCTATTAATAGGCTTTATTTACAGCTTCCAAAACGTGCTTAGAATTAGTTGAAGACAGCTTCCGTAGTGAAGCTTTGAGGCCTACTAACTTATATGGCAGCAGACTGCTACTGTACAATGGAAGAGAACACAGGCGCCTACTAGGTGTAGCTTTGAAGACTTTAATAAGGTTTAAAAAGGAGTGTTACTTACATAAGGGATAAAATCACAGGCACATAGATTAGGGTTGCCACCTGTCCAGGATTCACCCGGACAGTTCGGGTTTGGAATCATGTGTCCGGGTTTCAGTCTGCTTGAAACCCGGACACAATATTCAGACAGGAATGTGGCTCAGAACAGGGCCTGACAGGAGGGTGAGGGGGCACTATGCACGCCACATTACTATTCTCTTTAGAGTGCCCAAAGGTGTCCCAGGTCTTTTACAATCCTATAATGTATGCTAAAAAAAAATGTAGCTGTGCGCTGCTAAAGTGTTCGGGTTTGGCTTGAAGAAAAAGTGGCAACCCTAACATAGATATTGGCACTGCACATCTAGTCCTCTGCATCAACTTGACTGAGGGAACACATGTATGGTGAAGCAATCTGACAGAACCAGGCTCCGGGTCCCCACAGTCTGGTGCACCGGGGTATTCTGGTGCTTCCAGATCTCGTGGAATGCACTGCGGGGCTGGTATGATAACCTCCTTGCATTAGATCTGGGAAGTGACATCATACCAGCCCCGCAGTGTGTTCCACGAGATCGGGAAGCGCTGGAATCCACTGGTACACCAGACCGCGTACCCTGAGCCTGGTTCTGTCAAGATGATGCAGAGGACTAGATGTGCAGTGCCACAGCTTTTAGGTGCCTGTGAATTTATCATTTTTGTGAGTAACACTCCTTTTTAAACCTTAAAGTCTTCAAAGCTACACTTAGTAGGCACTTGTGTTCTCTTCCAGTGTCCTCCTCCAGAGCTGTCTTCTTGCTCCTACACAGAGCTGCCACATTTGTGGGCTTCATATGGATGTTTATGGATTTTTCACCCTAAATGGACTACTTGTTTTTATATTCTAAGTTTTGGTTGTCCCCCCTCCTAAGCCCTGGACCCAGACATAGCGCCTACATTTGCGCCAATCCTTTCATCTCCTTGCTACACAGAATAACTGCTCTAAAAAGTGGTAAATTATCATTTATCAAACTTTGTCATAATTGTCGATGTTTAGTAATAATGATTTAGAAAAAAACCCTAGAACAGTAAAACCATGTCACAGTGGGGTAGGGTGTAACATGGCTTTATGTAAACCAAGCCATATCAAACAGTGACTGGGTATAAAATGGCCCTGTTTATACAATGCCATGTCACACATCAATCAAGTCCTTTTTAAACCTAGGGACACTTTGGGTGCCTTTCAGAATAGAAAACTGGGTCAATATTTGTATCCTAGGACCCCTCAGATTCTGGACATGGTGGTTCCACTTTAAAAAAAGGACCCAACATGCTTGGTAGTCCCTACAGTGTTCTGCCAGTAGCAGTGTGGGAGATTCCCCTAATGTCAACTTCCCTTCAAAGGGATTCTGTAATGTAAGAATCAAGGCGGCCACCATTCAGAACTTTACTTTTGAGACTGCAAGTTCCCTGGCTGTTGCATTGATGCTTTGGTTTCGGTGCTTTCTGAGCTGCTGACCTGGATCACGTAAGGAATTTTCTGACACTTTTTGGTCACTTATATAGCATACTTGCTCTGGGGCAGTGACACAAAGTACTTAAAGTCTATGTTTAGATTTTCAGAAAAATTAAAGTGAATGAACATTGTTCACCTTCCCCGCATACATGATGTACAATGTTGCAATTTTTTTCTGAAAAGGTGACCTTACCATTTAAATTGGACACAGCATTTTTTAGGATGCCAGCAAGGCTGTCCCCTGTGCTTGTCTCATGCCAGAGACACTTTAAAAGAGAAGTATTGTCAAAGCTTTTTTGACCATATTTTTGCTCTCCTATGACCCAAAGTTAGCTGAAAACAGGTCATTACCTGCTCTCCGTTTATGTAGCAGAGCCGTTCCAGGCTCTGGAAGTATCCTGACAGCAATGTTGGGATCCACCTGGATGCCTGGGAGCAGCTGGCTCAACCTCTCAGCGCACAGCTGTGATTAAGGCTGTGCTGAAATGCGTAAGCCTCTATCTTCTGTACTCCACGTGCATGAATAAAATCAGTATATTCGGATGTACGGGTTGTTGGCTTTCAGTTTTCCTCCTATACTGTCATTGGGTATTAGGAATACCCCGAAAGCCAGAGCACAGAGTACTCACCCCCTAAGGGAATTTTGTCTGGGTGTTGCTTTCTAATCTATAAAAACTGAAGCCTGCTGCTCCCACCTCTGCTCCAGCCAGGCTCTCCAGTGAGTGCTGAAAGAGCAGATAGGAGAGCGGTGACTGACGGTCACTGATCTCTGCTCTGAGCAGACTGAGAACTGCGCAATCGGCGCTCATGTTCTCATGTACTCGGTTCCCTGTCTAAGAGCTGACCTGACGTGGGACAGCTGCAGCATGGAGAGCGCTATGTGTGTTTGTCACTTCTCCTTTAAGGATAACGCAGATAATCTCCCTAGACAACCGTTAAAGGAAACATTTTCCAATCTGTATGGGATATAAGCTGATCAAAATATGGAACAGCAAGAAAGGAAAATATGAAAACGTCACATCAAA
Source organism: Glandirana rugosa (assembly GCA_018402905.1). Lineage (NCBI taxonomy): Eukaryota > Metazoa > Chordata > Amphibia > Anura > Ranidae > Glandirana > Glandirana rugosa. The sequence continues at coordinate 860,695 of BLSH010089414.1, read as the reverse complement.
TGTTAAAATAATTACAAACATGTACATTTTAAGAATGGGCAGTCATCTCCCTTTAATTCTACCCAATCTTCTAAATGCAAAACAGAAACCACCTTAATCCAGCAAAAGATGGCAGCACACGGTTCTGATCAAAGTTTTTATAGTTTTTGTTTCAAGTCTAATCTGGTTAAAAATGTATTCCAGGCTCTACGGAGAGAATTCTTTCTGCCAGCAGTGAGGATGAGGTGGAATTGACAATGAAGAAATTGATGCCAAAGAACAATCAGACGACAGAACTCCTACAATCAGAGGTAGTATAATTTAATCTTGTGCCGCGGGCTCTCTAATGGGTGTCTAGCTGCATGCGCTGATTTGGTTAGGGAATCTAAGCAGGCTTGTAAATATGATTTTAGTTTGTGGTGGGCACAGTGCTTCTAATGGGACTCGGCTTTGACCTCAGATGTGAAAAAGCTATTAATATAAGTCTGATGGGAGCCCTGAAGCTATATGCAGGCTGTCAGTGCTGACCGCTCTTGTCCCTAAAGTGTAAGTTCATCTAACTTTGTACATGCCCCCCCAATCCCCAATCCCAGCCCTGCCCCCCCCCCCCAGTTACCGCTGTGCTTACCTCCATGGGTGATGGGGGGTCAGTGGCCATGAAGCCAGGACGGTAGTCTGGGGATTTGCAATCCCCACTCTTCTACCTCTTCTTTCTGCAGCGCTTTCAGGATCGATCGGAGTGATGCTCTTAGCCAGCACTGACCAATCAGAATTGCTCTGATCTTTCCTGGAAGCTCTGTCCTGGAACGTTGCACTGGCTGCATGGACACTGACCGCTCATTACCCACAGAGGCAAGTGCAGGGGGGAGTTGGTAGGATGTATGTTCACCTTTTTTATTTTTTTCTGAAAAGGGGAACTAAACCCTAGTGAAAAAATGTGCTGTATTGCTGCTTACCACTCCTTAGTTGTGCTTACTGCATTGGTTTCTTTGTTAAACATTATCCCTATTCTTTTCATCTAGTGATCCTGCTAGTAAAACATTTTCTATCCTAGGGTGACATTTCTCAGTAACTGTACTTTATCTATCTGGGAGCAGCATTGTCACCTTGGACAAGAATTGTGTCCTATTCTCCGTAACAAAGGGAAGGTGTTCAGCAGATCACAGAGAAAACAAAGAAAACAAGTTCAACGTTTGCTGATAGCAGCACAGAAAAAGCAGTGTATAGGAGGTTAACATCTCACTAGATTTCTAGCAGTGTGTGTGTATGTGTATATGTGAATTTATATATAATATATTTTTTTTTACAGTATCTCACAAAAGTGAGTACACCCCTCACATTTTTGTAAATATTTAATTCTATCTTTTCATGTGACAACGCTGAAGAAATTACACTTTGCACACAGCCATTTAAGAGAAAGTAAACCCAGATGGGGTTTACTTCCTCTGTATTCCCCTGCAAAGTAGATGCATAATGGGCTTCTATGCATCACATAGTAGCCCATTATGTATCACTTACCTGGAAACGAAGTCTGCGACGTCCAGCGCTGTCCCCTGTGCTGGCAGCGTCCATCTTCAGCCCCTCTTCCTTCCGGGGCTGCGACTCCGGCTCTGTAACTGGCCGGAGTCTTGTGACATCACTGCCCCGCATGCGCGCAGTACCTGCCAGTCACGGCATGATCGCAGTGAAGAAACGGCACGGAGGCCATTTCTTCACTGCACATGTGGCGAAATGACGTCAGCACATTTAGTACACTGCATATCTCCTGAACCGTACAGGTTTAGGAGATATGAAGGGCACCTACAGGTAAGCCTGGTAAGCTTACCTGTAGGTTAAAGTGGTTGTCACAAGTTGACAACCACTTTAATGTCTAAACCGCTGGCAACAAAAGTGAGTAAACCCCTAAGTGAAAATGTCCAAATTGGGCCCAAAGTGTCAATATTTTGTGTGGCCACCATTATTTTTCAGCACTGCCTTAACCCTCTTGGGCATTAAGTTGACTAGAGCTTCACAGGTTGCCACTGGAGTCCTCTTTCATTCCTCCATGATGACATCATGGAGCTGGTGGATGTTGGAGACCTTGCGCTCCTCCACCTTCCGTTTGAGGATGCCCCACAGATGCTCAATAGGGTTTAGGTTGGGAGACATGCTTGGGCAGTCCATCACCTTTACCCTCAGCTTCTTTAGCAAGCCAGTGGTCGTCTTGGAGGTGTGTTTGGGGTCATTATGTTGGAATACTGCCCTATGGCCCAGTCTCCGAAGGGACGGGATCATGCTCTGCTTCAGTATGTCACAGTACATGTTGGCATTCATGGGTTCCGCAATAAACTGTAGCTCCCCAACGCCGTCAGCACTCATGCTGTCCCAGTTTATGACATTCCCACCACCGTGCTTGACTGTAGGCAAGACACACTTGTCTTTGTACTCCTCACCTGGTTGACGCTACACAAGCTTGACACTTGTGATGATTTAAAGTGGAGTTCCACCCAAATGTGGAACTTCTGCTGGTTGGATTCCTCCCCCTCTCAGGTGTCACATTTGGCACCTTTGGGGGGGGGGGGGGGGGAG
>BLSH010089414.1:838762-858138 GCA_018402905.1 Glandirana rugosa | reverse complement strand
TGCTCAATAGGGTTTAGGTTGGGAGACATGCTTGGGCAGTCCATCACCTTTACCCTCAGCTTCTTTAGCAAGCCAGTGGTCGTCTTGGAGGTGTGTTTGGGGTCATTATGTTGGAATACTGCCCTATGGCCCAGTCTCCGAAGGGACGGGATCATGCTCTGCTTCAGTATGTCACAGTACATGTTGGCATTCATGGGTTCCGCAATAAACTGTAGCTCCCCAACGCCGTCAGCACTCATGCTGTCCCAGTTTATGACATTCCCACCACCGTGCTTGACTGTAGGCAAGACACACTTGTCTTTGTACTCCTCACCTGGTTGACGCTACACAAGCTTGACACTTGTGATGATTTAAAGTGGAGTTCCACCCAAATGTGGAACTTCTGCTGGTTGGATTCCTCCCCCTCTCAGGTGTCACATTTGGCACCTTGGGGGGGGGGGGGGGGGGAGGACACCTGTCTTTAGACAGTTTGTCCTTTTCCACACACCCGGGTGCTCGGGCCAGCGGCCGCTGAGGTCAGCAGCCCAGCTCCCTCCTCCCTCCTGGCTCTGCTACTGGCCACCTGGCCAATAGCAGAGCACAGCGGAGCCTCACGCATGCGCAGTAAGGTGCCTGGCATGAAGCTGTTATGCTACACGTCCGGGTTCCCTTACCCGCAATGGATGCGGCTGCACCTGATCCAAAGATTGGCGGCGGGGGCTGGCATCGCTGGACTCCAGGACAAGTAAGTGTCCTATTAATAAAAGCCAGCAGCTACTGTATGTGTAGCTGCTGACTTTTTTATTTATTTATTTTTTTTCCAGGCGGACTTCCGCTTTAACACGATGAATAGGCAGACGTCAAAGGAGCATAAATAAGGACTTGTCTTTAAAAGGCAGCATGCCTTTTACAAGATCCCCGCCCCCAGATCGCAATACTTAAAATGTTAACTGTTTCCTAACTGCATAAAGAACTAGGCATAACAATTGAACTTGAAGTATAACATAAATCGTACACATCATTACAACACTATCTGAACCAAATAAGTTTATCTTGGTCTCATCAGACCACAGGACATGGTTCCAGTAATCCATGTCCTTAGTCTGCTTGTCTTCAGCAAACTGTTTGCGGGCTTTCTTGTGCATCATCTTTAGAAGAGGCTTCCTTCTGGGATGACAGCCATGCAGACCAATTTGATGCAGCGTGCGGCGTATGGTCTGAGCACTGACAGGCTGACCCCCGACCCCTTTTACCTCTGCAGCAATGCTGGCAGCACTCATACGTCTATTTCCCAAAGACAACCTCTGGATATGACGCTGAGCACGTGCACTCAATTTCTTTGTTTGACCATGGCGAGGCCTGTTCTGAGTGGAACCTGTCCTGTTAAACCGCTGTATGGTATTAGTCACTGTGCTGCAGCTCAGTTTCAGGGTCCTGGCAATCTTCTTATAGCCTAGGCCATCTTTCTATAGAGCAACAATTCTTTTTTTCAGATCCTCAGAGTTATTTGCCATGAGGTGCCATGTTAAAATTCCAGTGACCAGTATGAGAGAGTGAGAGCGATAACGCCTGCTTTTCATTCACACCTGAGACCTTGTAACGCAAATGAGTCACATGACACCAGAGAGGGAAAATGGTTAATTGGGCCCACTTAGGGGTGTACTCACTTTGGTTGCCAGCTATTTAGACATTACTGGCTGTGTGTTGAGTTATTTTGAGGGGACAGCAAATTCACACTGTTATACAAGCTGTACACTCACTACTATGAAAAGATATAATAAAATATTCACAAAAATAAGAGGGGTATACTCTATTTTGTGAGATACTGTATGTATGTGTAATAAATATATATAAATATTTCCAATATTATATATTTAGCACACCAAATGGAGTAAATAAGTTCATTTTTTTACACTTGATTGAGGGGCCTGCAGAGTGCTGAGGCTCAGGTAAAATAAGGTATTAACCCTACACCAATAAACCCCCTTTTCCCACCTGAAATGACCAGACGACACAGTACTTCATTTGAATTGAATGCCCATAGCAGCCTTTTATTACAAAACCAATAAACTACAGTATTAAAGAAAACGATTTCATTGCATATTTTACAATCCATGCATAACCAATAACACAGATTAATCCTGCCAGGTCTAAGTTCTTTGAAGGTTGATGGTTCTGATTCCTCTATATAGATCTTTAGTGAGACCTCACTTAGAATACTGTGTGCAGTTCTGGAGACCAACTTACAAAAAGATATTGATAAGATAGAATGAGTTCAGAGACGGGTAACAAAAATGGTGAACGGTCTGGGGGATAAAACATATCAAGAGCGACTTCAGGAACTTAATATGTACAGTCTGGAGGAAAGAAGGGAGAGGGGAAACATTATGGAAAGCTTTAAATACATCAAGGGGGTGAATAAGGTTCTGGAGGGCAGTCTTTTCAATATGAAACCAAAATCAAGAACACGGGGACATGATCTCAAACTAACTGGAGGGAAGTTCAAAACTAATCTTAGAAAGTATTATTTTACTGAAAGGGTGGTTGATGATTGGAATAAACTACCAACAGAGGTTGTGAGACAGTCAACAGTAAATGGCTTCAAACATGCTTGGGATAAACCTAAATCTATAGCCAGACAACAAGGTTAATGTAAAAAAAAATACAAAATAAAAAAATAAAAATAAAAAGGGGCAGACTCGATGGACTACTCAGTCTTTTTCTGCCGTCACTTTTCTATGTTTCTATGTAATTCTGAGAAACCGGTTGTATCTGCCACACCATAAAAGGCCCCCAGCCGCCATTTACACCACCTCAGGGACTAATTAACCCCTTACTTACAATCAGATAAAACCTAATTATAATCCAGATGCTACCAACATATTAATAGGAAGGGAAACCCATACCATAGATGGGCCCAACCAATAATTTTCCACCATTTTGAACCAGCACCGCCTTCAAAGACCCAATAGACCCCCTGCCAGCTGCTATGACAAAAAATTAAACAATCCCCTAAAACCCATACATAGACTAAAACATAATTAAATCCCTCAACCCAACTTATTATTTTTAACAAAATAAGCTTCTTTTCATATTGTGAGCTATTCCTGTCTGCTTGCCGCTTTGCAGCTTCTCCTCTGCTTTTTCTATTTCTAAAGACTACATATCCTATGGTACCTTGCTGCCTGCAAGCAGTCATTCCTGTACTGACCCCACTTCCTGTAACTCCTCTTCTCAGCCCCGTGTGTTGTTCAGAAGGTAGGCTCTGTGAATTCTGTGACACAGCCAACATACTCACCAGGCATAGTGACTACGTGTCACAGAAGTAAATATGTAAGGATCATCACAAAATACGTTTGCAGACTTCAAGATTGTTCATGGAAATGATAAAAATACAATGTGGAAATATATGACTTTAAATTGTGACCATAAATACACTTTTGAGCAGGCACATGTTATTGCGGTCTGGTTCTAATTTGTATGTAACCTGTAAGGCAGAGATGCCAGCCACCTGTGATGTTCTGTAGCAGAGTCTGTCCTTACCCATCTCCTTCTGTTTCCCAATATAGGGATCTTCCACCTTGTCCTCGCCAACCGCCCCATCATCCCCTCCACACAACATCTTGGAAAATGGGTAAGTATTCCTAATACAGTAAGTTATATGTCAATGGGGGGTTGGATACATGAACCCTTCCAATGGAAAGTGGAGCAGGCCATGTAGCCATGTAAATGTTCTAGTGGTCAAACTGACGTTCAATTTCCACCCACTGATGAAAACATTGAAGGATGAAAATATTTTTTCTCGACTGAACAAATTTCTTTGTGTGTGTGGTTTTTTGTTCGGGAAAGTCCATTTACTCCAAAAGTGAATGTTAAAAGCTAACACAATTTTAACTATTTGCTGGTTAATCACCGATCACTGTGTGTCACTAGCAACGTCCATGTCTCTCCAGTGTCAGTAAGCACCAGATAGCCTGTCACACTTTCACAGTCCCGCTGTAAGTTGCTGATCACCGCCATTACTAGTATAGTGTCTGTATGGATCAGTATCTTGATCAGGATCTGAACTATACTAGTGTCCCTAATATCACAGTTTGAATCTGCTAACAGTACTGTTTTTATAGCGGTTTTTCTCATGCAGAGTTCTATGGACCCTTGAGGTTCCTCCAGAAGTTTCTTGGTTCTTTGAGCAGAGGCAGATCATTCTACTGCCCGAAGCTGGCCATACACTGATCAAAATTTTGCGAATTTAGTCGATAGTCAAATTTCTATCAGTGTGTGGCATTCATCTCTCAATAGAAGTTAATCATTTGATCATGGAATGATTACATACAGTAGATTTCTGGGTATGGTCTTGAGGCATGATATGTCTAGTTGGGCAATACTCCATGTGCACAGTGCATTAACTGCAATCACAATTTCCCTGGAAAACAAATGTTTTCTCCTTCAACCCTGTTGTGTAATTTGACTTTACATCATCATTTTATGCTTCTGATTAACTTTAAAAATGCATTCCTGGATCTGGAGTTAATTACACCCAGTAATGAGCCTGTGTGTTGCGTAATGTGTCTACTGACTGTTAAATACAAAACACATTATGGTTAGGAATCTATCACCAAGTAATATGCTTTATTTCATTCTTCATGCTATAATTGATATATGCAGTACTAGTCTTTATGTGTAAAGATTGAATCAAACAAATCCCTGCTGCTATTATTCTCCAAATATCAGGTTGTAACTCAAATTAAGATGGTCAATGTAGTTCCAACACCCCTTCTGTCTTAGGGTGACATCATTCCTCTGTAGATACAATGCAGTGAGTGAGTGTGGGACACCAAGGGCTAGAACCAATGTGCAAACGCAGCATCAGAGATGTTTCAGAAATCATTCAGAATTGGTTGCAGGTGCATTTTACCATGCATTTGTCCTATGCTGCTTCTAAGACTGAGAACTGAGCGATCAAAGACCTCTGATCACTATTCTCAGTATTGACTGAGCAGAGATCCGGTGGCTGTCAGTCACCAGCTCTCTGCTCTGCCCCTCCAGCTATGGGCTGAGGAGGGGGCGAGGTCAGTTGGCTCAGTCTCTCAGCAACTCACTGAGGGCCTGAGCCAGCTGCCAGTCCAGGCATCTGGGTGGCTCCCGACTGAAGTCAGGATCTTTCTAGAGCTGGGACCAGCTGAATGACGTCAGCCGACAGCAAGCTTTAGTCCTCTGCAGAACGATCTACACTTCTGTGATCCATAGGAGAAGTAGTTCTCCTTTAAAGCCTTTACCCTATGAACCAACCTTTTTAAACCTATTTAGCATGGGCAAACCCTTGGAACAACTCCCAGAGGTCAACCTGCTTTATTTTTATGACATCAACATCTCTTTAGCAAATACTGTGAGTAGTAAGTTCTGCATATGACAATTAAATAAAAGAATAAAGCATGTGGTATATTTAGCCTATTTGAAAACCAGGACTGCTCTATACGCCAAAAAATATTTTCAGTAATAAGAATAAAATTAAACAATTAATTATGGTGAGAAAATTGTAGTGTTCCTTCACATTGGTGGTCAGTAAAGTTGTCTGTTACATTGGTGGTTGGTTGGGAAGAGCCCCTTTTAGATTGGTGGTTGGTGGAAAAGGGTCCCATTAATGGGGGGTGGGTCAGTGGAAAGAATGCCTCATTTACAAATATCTGAAAAGATAATTGGTGTCAGTGGTTACGTCTTGGAATCCAAGGAACCCCTAGCAACCTCTGGAGGAATCCTAGGCCTATATGTCAGGAACTGCTTCTCCAACATTCCATAAGACTTCTGACGTTGACTTCTTCAGTGTGGCATCACCAGGTATCATTGGACCATAGCCAGATCATTGTGGACTGTTATAAACCTGCCTATTAATTTTACTGTAAATACTGGAAACTGATACCTGAAATATTTATTCATAGTATTAGTGCACCAGGCCCTTCAGAGAATTGTAGTTCACCACAAGAAGATTATTCAGAACACAGAACTAGGTGAGAAAAAAATTCTGCTATTTTTTACCATGGCCAGTGCGTGTGTGAAGAGTTCTTCTCTTGAAAGCCTATAGTAAGTGACCCTTTAAACTTTCTTTTTTATGAGACAGAAGTCACCCCAGAAAACTTTCCACCAGTTTGGAAGACTTACAGAGTGGAACGGTGGAAAAGGTACAGTCAACTTTTTGAAGAAACACATTATTTAGAGAAGCAGAAACAAAGGCGTGCTGTAGGAATGTGGATTTGAGAGTAATGTTTTATTTAAAGTGAACCTGTCATAGACTCGGGCAATTAATACTAAGCATATTATGAAAAATAACATGAGCAGAGGATATCCTTATTGAAAACTGAATGTTAAAAGGGAGAATAAATACAGACACCCTGGCTGCTGCAATTATATGCTAATATCCATTTTTATTTATGGTAAAACTGCACACTGTCTCCGCCCACTTTCTGAGCCTCTCCATTGGTCTGAAAATGCTAGTTGCCTGGTTGTTATGCTGACACCCTGGCTTCAACATATTCTGAGTAAATGATCCACAGCAGGTTTGAAGATCAGGAGATTTGGGTAAATAACTCATCCTTATCTTCATACTTGTCCTGAGTCAGTGACTCAGTGTTAAAGCTTAGAGGGTCAGCAAGACAGAAAAGCAACTAGCGTGTTCAAAAGGATAGGCCAATAATGACATTTTCCGTGTTTTCTCATTACACATTATCTTTAAAATGAGTTTTGACTGCGGATCTAGTCCTGAATGACATAGCAGTCCATATTCATAAGTGCTGTTCTTCTGGACAAGTCCTCTTTCATAAAAGCATGCAGCACAGGCAGATTAAATTGAACCTGTGCTTTGCCAATCTGATGCAAAGCAACATGTTCATTTTAATGCTCCCCTCCCCAGCAGTTCTCACCTTTTCTTTACTTTTCCCGCTGCTCTGTTTGGCTTCTTTGGAAGAGAAAATCAGTCACTCTATCAGAGTATACACTTGTCTGAGGACTTTATTTAGGCCCCCTATGTGACAATGTTGGGAAATTACCACAGGAAGAGGAGTGGATCTGGTGTTTCTCCATACCCAGAAGTACCAGCTATTTTCTGTTCCATTCCATTCTTCCATTGTCTTAAGAGCCATATGGGGAGAAAAGAAAAAGGTGCCTGTGCTGGAGAGGGGGGCATTAAAGTGAACCTGTGGCAAGGCTATGAACATTCATAACCTCTGTAGCTGCAGACAATGTGGGAACATTCATCCTCAGATGCACTGAAATCATTCAAGGTATTCTCACAGCAGCTCCTCCCTCCCAACAGTGATTCAGCAGCGCGTGCACTATGCTTTTTCTCCCAGCAGTGTCTCCACATGCGATCAGCCTTCTAATCTCCAATATAAACAGACCCAGGAGCTTCGTAGATAGAAAGCAGGGGAGCTAAGCTGCTGAGAAAACGACTTGAACAGGCTCAGTGCATTTGCTGTGAATTGTGAGGATGATTTTCTCCCTAGTGGTTGCGGCTACTTAGGTCAGTGAGTGCTTGTTTTAAAGCCAAACTCTAGCCAAAAACTGTTCACTGTTTGACCAATTACAGCTTGCTTTACAGCTCAGTTGCTGCATATAAAAATATATAAATACTTGATGTCCAAAGCCTAGCTAGGTTGAATTCAAGGTGCACCTGTTGCATTGCCCTGCATGATTAAAAGCACAGACTTGCTTGAAATCTGGGCATCAGAGTCTGCAAAGCCTTCCATAGAGGACTGAAATAACCTAAAGTCATTTTCTTAAACTGTCTTTCAAATTGTTGATTTGCTTGAAAATGTCAGTGCTGATTTACAGAGAATCAAGCAGCAAGGCAATTGTGATTTGTATAAAAAAATGTGCAGATTGCACAAATGTGCACGTGTATATTCATGTGAGTTTTCAGCTCCCCCGATTTGTGAATCAGTTTGCTCACCATTACACTTTACAAAGTCAGTCACTATTGTCCGTCATAATTTTAGTGTGTATGTGTGTTGGGAAATGGAGAGTTGTATTTATGTCCATTGTGTGACACTAGCAGCATGTTACCATGTCTTCATTATTATTAATGAGAATGTAGCTAATAAATATGTGGAATTATTGCAATCCTTTTACTCTTGACCTCAAGCACCTATGCATTTAATGTTTTATCTTCTGGGTTATTATATATAGAGTCATGGGCTTATTGGATATGTGGCAGGGATTAAGAGGAGAGATTTAAGGCCACACACAGCAGACATCCTAATCCAGATATCCTAATCCCATTTATGGACACTGCCATCAGCCTGACTTCAGCCTAAAATGGTTGATTATGTTAAATTATTGGTAGCGTACCACAAATATCCATACAATGGAAAATTGTGTGGAATAGTATGGCAGTTTAGCTTGTGCACCAAGGCATGTCAGGGCTATTGGTGAACCAGATGGTCCAAGAAAAAGTAGATGTGAGGCATTGGACTCTGATCTTTCATCCATCAAATGAAAGTTGGCAGTGAGAGTTGATAGAATGACCTTGGCAGCTACACAAGAAGGGGGGGGGGTCACCTAAATTCAGAAACCCAAGTGAAATAAGAGTGCCAAACGTTTGTCTTAGGAGACCATAATTCTTTACTGTCAATGATACTTAAAACACAAGATGACCAACTGTAGCCAGCACCCTTGCTACATGTCCATTGACTCTTATAATGTTTCATTGTGTTTTAACAGGGCGTTGAAGAGAGATTCTAAACACATTAGGCTACAGTTTGGCTTTTTTGAGAATTAAGTTGACAATAAAGAATTGTAGACTCTTGAATTGAAAGGGCACTCCAGATAATTTCCCCAGGAGACGTGCATTTTTGGGCCCCGATCACTAGATTTTTAAATTCATCGTTTCCAGCAGCTGCATTCATAAAATCATGGATCTGCATTGGCTCAGCATTGGATCAATTTACATTGTATGCAATGCCTGGATTGTATCAGCAATACACCAAATCCAGATATTGGCACAGGCAGGCTTCCTGTCCTCATACAGTCCTAAGAATGTATCCACTGTTATTACTTATTTTCTATTTTTTTTACTGGAGTTCTTTTTTTAATCCCCTTTGCGGTACTTGAGGTATTAAGGAGTAAAAGGGTTGAATACCACCAAAGCCATTGCATCCAGGCATGGAGTACATAGGGATGGGCAAAGACATCCCTGGTGACTGTGATATGTGTATCATCTAACCATTCACAAATATTTTATCAACACATTGTACTAACAGATTTTTTGTCACTTTTTCTTCATTCTTTCTTGACTTTGGCTAGCATGATGATGGGGAAACCCCAGAGCCTGTTGTAACACCTGTTGTAACATCGGAGGTATATTAACTTTATGTAACCTTGTTGTCATGTTGTATTGTTGGATTGTTTGTACTTAACATAAAGCTGAACTCCAGGCATTAATTCATTTAGGCCCCTTTCACGCGAGCGGATCCTTCGGGTCCGCCTGTCAGTTTTACAGACGGACCCGAACGGACACTCCATTGTCCTCTATGGAGCAACGGATGTCAGCGGTGACATGTCCGCTGACACCCGATCCGCCAAAAACAGACGGATGGAAAGCCTATTTTCCATCCGTCTGGTGGATCAGATCGGATAAACACGATTCCGTATTCATCCGATCCTCCATAGAGGAGAATGGAGCTGTGACAGGTCAGTGACCTGTCATCCGCCGGCTCAGCGGGGATAAACGGATGGATCCCCGCTGAGCAGCAGAGCCCGTCAAAACTGTGAAATACACAAAAGAAATAAACTCTGTGCACCAAATGTTTTTGAAAACTCCAATATGGCCTTGTAAAAGTAGCAGCAACATCATCACTGTGCTGTGCAGTACATCACAGGCTGCCTGCAAAAAAACTACATGAGGAGGCGGAGGCAAGACCAGTCACACTGCACAAGGAGAGGGAGCAGCAGTGACCGGTCTTTATTACAGTAAACTCCTATACAGAAATAAAGGACTAGAGTTACCTTACCCTAGATTACTGCACAGATCTAGAGCAAATACACATATAAAACCAAAATGTAAAAAAAAAATACCCATGGCTCTTCTATTCACACAATATTTGTTTAGACTGGAGTTCAGCTTTGACTTGTTGGACTACAAAAGTTGATGGCTGTCCCATGGCCAACTGTTCAAGTTTGTTAATGTGATGTTGACATTTCTGAACTAAAACGCTCACATCTTGCGGCAAGATAATTGCTGTTTTAGGCATCAGCCTGGAGAATTCAGTTTTTTCCATTTAAATCAGAACCTGCAGCAGATATAACAGCCACTATCAATTTCATATAAAATGTGGCGGGCTGGTTGTAACTAAGTTGATCGATTGATCAACTTGGGTACATTTAGCCTGCTCATACATGGTTCAAATCTTGGCCGGTTCCTGCTGAACCGGCCAAGATTTGAACAGTCTGTGGCCGACTATAATGAAATGAAATAGAGCTAGCTGTGTATGGCTAGCTTAAAGTGATATTGAGGCCTCATACACACGGACGTTTTTACACCCATGTTTTTGAGCTTTTTTTTTTTTTTTTAGAGCTTAAAAACGCCTCTCCATGTTATTTAATGGCCTGATACAGACACAGACAGAGCCGTTTTTGAGCTGTAAGTGGCATAGGCGTTTTTAAGCTCCAAAAAAACCCCCAGGACCAGCGCGGTTTAACCTTGTATACACACGTTAGCCTCCGTTAGCCTCCGTCAGGCGTTTCTCTGTCTCTATTCAAAATCAATGGTTCCCTATGGGAGCCCATTGATTTGAATAGAAGAATAGAATAGATGTTGCTCCAGAAGTCGGATCATGATGATCCGACTTTCGGTGCGACTTGTATGCTGAGGATATTCAAGGAGAACCCCCGCAAAAATGAAAAAAAAATTGTGTGGGGTTCCCCCTCAAGAGGTACCAGGCCGTTCGGTCTGGTATAGATTTTAAGGGGAACCCCCATGCCAAAAAAGTGGTGTGCCCCCCCCCCAAATCCATACCAGCCTTTATCCAAGCATGCAGGCCAGGAACGGGGGGGGGAGGACAAGCGAGTGCCCCCCCCGGGCCATACCAGATCGCATGCCCTCAATGTGGGGTGGGTGGGGCCCTGTGCCCCCCACCCCAAAGCACCTTGTCCCCATTTTGATGAGGACAGGGGCCTCTTCCCGACAACCCTGGCCAGTGGTTGTCGGGTCTGCGGGTGGACGGATGGAGGCTCATCGGAATCTGGAAACCCCCTTTAACAAGAGAGTCCCCAGATGCTGGCCTCCCACCCTATGTGAATGAGTATGGGGTACATTGTACCCCAACTCATTCACCTGAAAAAAAAGTGTACAAAAAAAAAAACACTATACAGGTTTTTAAAGTATTTTATTAAATCAGCTCCAGCGTCTTCTCTCTCTCCAGCTCTGTCTTCTTTCTTCTGAGAGGTCTTCTTTCTTATGCTCTTTTTCTGGGTCTTCTGTCTTCTGGTCTTCTCCACTGTCTTCTCCCTCTGTTCTTCTTCTGATGTTGACATGACACGATCTCCCAGCCTAATGCTGGCTCCACGCTCTGCATTGACTTATATTGGCATGACGTAAGGCCCCATCATGCATCGGGCAGGTGGCCCGCTCCATGCCAATAGAAGTCAATGCAGAGCGCGGAGCCAGCATTAGTCCGGGAGATCGCGTTGTGTCAACATAAGAAGAAGTACAGAGGCAGAAGACCCAAGACCCCACAAAAGAGCAGAAGAAAAAAGACGCTGGAGGAGGGAGAAGATGACGGAGATGATTTAATAAAATACTTTAAAAATCTGTGTAGTGTTTTTTAGGTGAATGGGTAGTGATACAATGTACCCCATACTAATTCATATAGGGTGGGGGGTCGACATCTGGGGGCCCCCTTGTTAAAGGGGGCTTCCAGATTCCGATAAGCCCCCACGTGCAGACTCCGACAGCCACCAGCCAGGGTTGAGGCCCTTGTCCTCCTCAACATGGGGTCAAGGTGCTTTGGGGTGGCATGGGGTCAAGGTGCTTTGAGATGGGGCTCCACCCCACCCCCCACTTTTAGGGCATGCCATCTGGTATGGTCCAGGAGGGGGGTGCTGGCTTATTCCCCCCCCCCTTTCCTGACCTGCTGGGCTACGTGCTTGGATAAGGATCAGGTATGGATTTTGGGGGGGGGGGGGGCCCCATGTACTTTTTTTTTTTTTCTCATTTTTGCGGGGGTACCCTTTCAAGATCCTCAGCACACAAGTTGCACCGCAAGTCAAATTATGATCCGACTTCTGGTGCGACTTCTATTCAAATCAATGGGCTCCCATAGGAAACCATTGATTTTGAACAGAGACCGAGAAACACTGCTTAAAGCTAGAGCGGAAAAACGTGCATTGACGCCAATGCAAAACTGTGATAAAATCACGTTTTTCAACTCTGCTTTACAGCTTGTTTTTCATAATGCCCATGTGTATGTAGCCTACATGTAGCCTGAAGTCTTCTTTTTTTTTTTTTTTTTTTATGGTTTAAAAATAACAAACTGGTCATACTTACCTGCCCTGTTTAACAGTTTTGCACAGAGCAGCCCAGATCCTCCTCTTCTCGGGTCCCCCTTCGGTGTTTCTGCCCCCTCCCTCCTGTTAAGTGCCCCCACAGCAAGCTGCTTGCTATGGGGGCATCCGAGCCAAGCCGCTCCATTCAGACATGGATATGCGGCTTGGCTCTGCCCCCTCTCTCTCCTCACTGGCTTACTGACTTTGACAGCAGCGTGCCAATGAGGAGGGAGAGTCTAAATATTAGGGGGCTGAGAGGGGGCTGCTGCACACAGAAGGCTTTTACGCATTAAGATAAAAAACTTTCTGCCTTTACAACCCCTTTAAGATTGATCCCTATCAGTGCACTCAATTTGGATATAAACGACAAACAATGCAGCTCTGTATTCGTTAATATGATTAAATATATTTTTTCTAAATGCAAGTAAGTACCTGAACTTGGTATCAGTCCCTTTGCAGTCCCTGTACAGCAGAGCTCAGCCTGAAAAAGTAAAAAGCTAATTGGTTATATTGCTGTACAGGTAGCATGCGAATAGGAGCACTGACAGAGAAAGCTCAATGGTCCGCTGCTTCTCCTTTCACTGTCTGGTCTGTGTGGGCACGGTGAGGAGACCTGTATGTGTTACTGAACTGCAGTAGAGAAAAATCAGGTCTCCTGATCTGCATGGAAGGGTTGCGTGGAGCGGCAGGGCTGTGTAAATCTCAGGACTGGATGCACAGAAATACAAATCTTTAGTAGGTAAAACCGCTCTTTCATCTGTGTATTTAGCCTAAAGTTCAGCTTAACACTTTTTTTTGTTCTAGCCATTTTACCACCGGGTGGGTAGCCCTAATGCCAACATCCCAATATGAGTATGAACATAGAAATGTGTAACCCCCAAGCTACATGGGCCTTTTAAGGCAACTATTGATCAAGAGTAGATGAAATCTATTAAGAGTTTATTTATGTACAATCCATAAAAATTGAGTGTCCAAATAACATTCAATATAGCATATAAAAAGATATAAAACCAATATTGGTGTTGGAAGTCTTGAGGCTTGGTGACGCTTATCAAGGCCTGCCCGACATGTTTCAGGAGTTCAAGTGGGGTGTTGAAGGAAGGCAGCGTATGCAGCAACAAGAGACGCTGCCATTTAAATGTTCGCCAGGACGATGGCGGACGTGACGACGTCATTATGTCGTACTACGTCATTACGTCATACGATGCAGACGAGGAAAACAATGCGTAAAAGTGTTGGTAGTGGGCGGAACAGTGAGAAAAAGAAAAACACTTTACAGGCGCATGGGCCGGCGGCCGGTGGGACAAAATAATGGAAAGGATGCACACGGAAGCCACCAATGGCGAATCCAAGCAGTGCAGCCAACCAACAGGAACTCCCGAGAATGGAGTGCATGGCCCGCCCACACCCAGAACAGGTGGGAGGGGGTCATGCATGCCCCCCCCCCAAACCGGCACAGCAAAGTGGCGAGATTGCCCAGGGTACCCAAGAAGACTGGGCACCCCCAGACAGACATCGCCAAAACACTGCCCCCCTGGGAAAGGGAAAGACCCGAGAGGCCTTTGTGCGCTGGGTGGGGGCAGAGGAGCGCAAACCAGCACCACAGTGGAACCGTGAGCCGGGCGTCCGCGTCAAGGTAGAGCGACCCGGGACATGGACAAGGCATCCTGAAAAACAAGCCAGGGGAGAGTGGACAAAGAAAACAACAACAATAATGAGGGAGGGAAATAAAGTGGATCACAAGAACAGCAATCCTCATGCAATGCAGACAATGCACACATATACAATATGATATAACACCTCTAAATAAGACATTCAGTATCTTTAAATTATATTGTTTCGGTAAATAAGACCGAAAAATCCAAACTGATAAGGGGGGTCAGAGTGTCTCAGTCATCAAAAATGAGCGAACATACCAGAACCCCTAAAAAAAAAAAAAAAAAAAAAAAGGGGGGGGGGTTGTACAATACTTGCTCCATTGGGGACACGTCCAATAATGTAGATGGTGTGTATAGTGGCTCTCGGTTCCAGCCCTGAATGTGTATAAATGCAAAGAAATCATTACTCTTTTACACACCCCAGACATGAACCCTTCCAAGAAGGGATGAAAACTGAGTTGGGTGTTATGGCCTGAAGGGACAGTGGCACAGAGCTCCTCAATCCAGCGTGATTCGCGCTGGAGGAGGAGCTTGTTCCAGTCTCCACCACGTGCATTTGGGTGTATCCTATCAAGAATAACGACCTTTATGGAAAAATTTGACATGTCTGCCTAAGGGAAAGTCAAAATGTGCTGATTCCATGTTGGAAATGTGGCGGTAAGCACGCTTCCAGAATTTCAACTTGGTTTTCCCTACATAGAAACTGCCGCATTGGCAGGTTAATAAGTATACAACCCCAGGCATCTTGCAATTAGCAAAATGCCTGGGGGTGTAAGGACGGCCGTTGGGTAGCTGAATGTTTTTACGTGTATCCATGTATTGACAGTAAGGGCACCCCCCACAAGTGAAGGTACCCCTACGTTTACATGGGTCTGTTCTAAAAGTGTCAGTGAATTCATTCTTTACTAATTGATCTTTAAGCGATTTAGCTCGATGGTAAGTGATAGCTGGAGACTCTGGCACACATTTTCTCAAGATCGGATCAATGAGCAATAAGTGCCAGTGTTTTTCAATGATTCGTCGTATGTCTTGGTGTTGGATGTTGTAATAAGTAATTATTCTAGTGATAGAAGATTTAACTATGCCCTTGATGCATTGTTTGAAAGTTTATGAAATGAATCTTTACTGTATTGTTTTCATATAGTGCACTTTTTCAATCCACAAATGCCCCTGAGGAAAGGAATTTTGAACTCCTGAAACGTGTCAGACGGGCATTGATAAGTGTCACCAAGCCTCAAGACTTCCCACCCTAATATTGGTTTTATATCTTTTTGTATGATATATTGAATGTTATTAGGACACTCAATTTTTATGGATTGTACATCAATAAAAGCTTAATAGATTTTATCTACTCTTGTTCAATAATTGCCTTAAAAGTCCCATGTAGCTTGAGGGTTACACATTTCTATGTTAACAACACTTTTTTTTTGGTTGTTTCAATGAATGAGGAAGGGTTAGAACTTCTCTCTTGATTTAATTGGGTCTGTTGTCCTTCACTTCCACAAAAAGATTTGCATATTCCTCCACTGAATAAGACAAAATCCAGACAACCCCTTTCATACAATCTTCCCAGTAACACATTTTTGGCGTAAAGCCTGTTCCAATTCCCCTGGTGTTCCCCATTGCTGCCACCTGAAATTAGGACCTGGCAATGCATATGAAATGTTCTCATATTAATTCTTTATTTCTTCATGTCAGAGTAAAGCCGATCCCAGGTACCAGACCTTGCCCGGGAAACTCTCTCATGCCACGCCAAATGGGTCACATGACGGCTACAGGAAACCCGCATCCCAGAATGCTTTGCATATCAACAGTGAAACAAATGGAATACAAAGTTTATGTAAGACAAAAATCTTTTCTTCTATTATCAGGATGTATGCCTATTGATGCTTTGTGTATATGTGTGTAATATATATATTATGGAAAATGCAAATCTAACTTTGTAAAATGAAATTATGTACAGTAGTATTAAGTGATTGTATTTGAAAGAATAGTAAACTATTTTGTTACATTCATTCAGTAAAATTAGTATGAAGAATGGTGTATATCTACAGCAATTCATTGTGATTGATTTACTAAAGGCAAATAATCTGACTTTCAAGGGGAACTATAGTTTGCAAGTGAATTTTGCCCCAGAGCTTAGTAAGTGAGGTGAAGCTCCACTGACTTCCATTGTCTAATCATGTTCAAGCAAAATGCTGTTTTTAATTTCCTTGCATGTGATTGGGTATTCCTTGCAAAGTGAAATTTCACCACATTCACTAAGCTCACAGAAAATTCCCTTGTGTAGCGCCCCCATAGTATAGGTGGTTTACTTTTGTAGATATTTGATAGGAAATGAAAAATCTAGTCAGGCCTGACTGTAGGTGCAGGCCTGAATGTTTTGATCTGGGCTAGGGGAGTAGCTCAGGGAGGGGCTGGAGATAGAGGGAACATCCCTTGGAGATTCCTCCCCCTTTTTAGCTTGGAAAGTTCTGGAAAGGGGGATGGAGGAGGAGGTATCGCTTCCTGATGTATGATAAGGCGCTCTGACCAATCCAGCAGTTGGATTGGCAGAGGGCAGGCCTCCTTAAATACAGCAATCTGCCAGCAGGTGCCAGGAGAGATCCGGTGGAAGAGTGAGGATGTAGTCAGGAGCTGTGGATCAGGTCTCGCCAGGGAGGGGATCCCCCTTCTGTGGGGGTGAACCTGGGGCGTGGGTGCAGCCAGGAGCGGGAGTCGTCTTCTAAAGTGGCACAGGAGAAGCAGCAGAGCAGCTAAGGTCTACATGGAAGGAGACTCTTTAAAGGAATCCACCAATAAGTCGGTGAGCAGCGGCCCCTGGCAGTTGGAGGGGATGGCTGGGACAGTCTGGGAGAGAGATAGCAGTCTGTGGAAGCCAGGAGAAACCAACCAAGGGGAAGGAGAGCCATTAGACCGCAGGACAGACCGGATGGGCTGTGAGTAGTAGTTCATCCAAAGGCCTGGCTAGCACCAACATACTTTGCTACACAAGAGAGGCTTTCTGGTTTCAGTGAGAGAAACCTACAACTCTCACCCACAAAGGGTAGATCTGAGGCCTTGCCAGCGGCTGCAGCAAGCCTCGCCATGTGCTAGCTGTAGTGAAGAAGTATTGTAGAGGTCTAATAAATTTCCCATCGGACCAGGAGGACAGGGGTAACGGTCAGCAAGTAGTGTACTGGAGAGAAGTACAGGAGAAGTGTAACAGTCAGAAAGTAGTGTGCTGGAGGAGAATAAGTGTATATACTGGAGGTGTATATAGCATGTCTTATGTTCAATTACTGGGCATCCCACAGTCCTCCCTAATCCCTATCCAAGTTCAAACCCCTAAATAAAATGACAAAATCAAAGTACCGGCCTGTCCAGTGACTTTGGATGCGTGGAATACGAGTGATTGAGGGCAGCGGGCGGGTGGGCTACACTTGCATAGTGAAAAATGAATTTGTCTTTAGTAAACCAACCCCCTGGTGTTAGCCAAGAGGTCAAAAGATGTTCGACAGTGTATCGTGGAATGGTGTATTCCAGTGAGTGAGGAATGGTTAAAATCCTGCCAGTTTCCCTGTTCAAAATAGATTGGATATCCAAAATGTTATGACTTGTCAAAACAGAAGTGTGCTGGGTAAATCTTCCAGTGGGAACACCAGTTCTGGTGACAACTATCTCTAAGATGGGATTTCCCCTCCCTTCCTGTTTCTCCAAGACAGGAAGTGAAGGTAAGGTGCCTTGATGGGACACAAATAAATGGAAAAACTGTCGGAAGCTTTAACCATTGCCTACTATAACCAAAAAAATGAAGATTTAGCTATACATGCACTTCAATGTCATTGCACTGTGTTCGGCTAAGAACACAACCTGTGCACTGCATTGACGTGTCTCTTCCTCTTCATTAGGAGCACCAGCTAATCGATCAGCCATCATCTTCTGTTCACCAGGAAACCTAAATATGTTATTTACAAGTCCTCAGTTCCTGCCTCTTTTGAGGCTTGGCTGTTTGCTTTCCTTTCCTCCTCTTATTTTTCTGAAATCGCCTTTCTTAACTTTTTTCTTTTACTTCCTTTGGGAAATTGTTTTGAAGATTTCAACAGAAGCGCCAGTGCCCCAGTGATAGGTACTGTACCTATGGTGGATAACACAGCATGCGTGTGGCATTTGCCCAACCTGAGGATGGCTTAGGACATGCACCTGATAATTTAGTGTGGCAGCATGTAGAGCATGAATCCAATTTCAATTAATTGTACATGCTATAAAATAATACCACTCCCACCCACAGCTTATTCCTCTGACCACCAAGTTCCGGTTTAGTTGTAGAGGTTGTGTATTTTCCCCAAACACAGAGCCAACATGAAAAAATTGGAACTGCTCACCATATGTACCCAACGTCCTCAATAAACTTTATTGATCCAAGTGTTGAAGGCAAAACCCTATCTTGATCTTCCAGCTTTGATGTGTTTTTACACAACATCCTCAATAAAACGTTTTGGGTAAATCCACATCTAGGTGGTAGGACCCAGGTGAGGTTTTGTGTTTAACATCTGGATCAATAAAGATTCTTAAAGGGCATATAGCCGTGTTTTTTATCCGGGGTGCCATTTGGGGTTCCCCTGGGATGCTGCCAGCACAGGACCCAGTTTGCCCTGAATCAACGTTATGGCTAGTGATGGGCTCAGCTGAGTTTGGGATTCGTAGTCCCAAACCACGTGAGCAATCCCACCAGGAAGCCGATACTGCACACCACCAATCATAGGCAGTGAGGGATTTCCTGGTCTGTGCAGCTGCGGACCAGAAAATGACTCACTGCCTATGATTGGGGGTGTGTAGTGTCAGCTTCCTGGTGGGATTGCTCACATGGTTTTGGGACTACGATCCCGAACATGCCTGAGTCTATTACTAGTTATGACTTGCTATGGTGCAAGCTGGCTGACCGCAAGCACCATGGCAACCTATGACACTCCAGAGGAAGATGCAAGCCAGCATTCATTGGTAAGGGGCTGGTGGTTGGCCTGTCTGCTCCTTGGCAATCTGACGCTGTTCAAGGGCATACAGTGCCACCTCCAGCATTCAGGAGAGGACAGAAGTCTGCCTCCTCCCCTTCTTGCCTTCTGCTGCGCTGCTGGAGCCGAAGGCTAGGGCTCCGATGTGAAGAAGGGACTGTGTAATTGGGGGAGAGGGGGGATTTGTGATGTGGGGGGGGGGGGGGGGGGGGGG
>BLSH010089414.1:813311-828610 GCA_018402905.1 Glandirana rugosa | reverse complement strand
AAAAAAAAATAAAAACCCCAAAAATGAATTCTCATAATCCGTAAATGCGACCACTTTTGCGCAAACCAATCAATAAACGCCGATTGCGATTTTTTTTTATCGCAAATATGAGGAAGAATATAAATCGGCCAAAAACGGTGAAAAAAATGTTTTTTTATATTTTTTTTTTTGGATTTGTATTTTAGCAAAAAGTAAGAAATTTGGGTTTTTTTGCAAAATTGTCGCTCTTCTTTTGTTTATAGCGGCGATCAGAAATGACGCAGAGGTGATCAAATACCACCAAAAGAAAGCTCTGTTTGTGGGAAAAAAAGGACGCAAATTTCATTTGGGTACAACGTCGCACGACCGCGCAATTGTCAGTTAAAACGACGCAGCGCCGAATCGCAAAAAGTGCTCCGGTCCTAAAGCTGGAAATCCTTCCGGGGCTGAAGTGGTTAAAACTTCTTTTCTCCGAGTTCACTGACAGACGCAGCACCCACCCCTCTGTGCTCTGTTCTTGTACGGCTTGTGTACGAACTGAAGAGATATGCTATGAGGGGGTTTATGTAGGAAGAGAGGACGGCCCCCATGGGAGGGGCCAGCTGTTTCTTTTCCCTGCCTAGTTAACTCCTAGTGAGACCAGCGTAAACCCCCACACGTAATGGAGAGCTGCGTCTGCCAGTGAACTCGGAGAAAAGGATTTTAGGGTAAGTTTTTAATAAAATCCCTTTTTTTTACTTTCGGCTATAAAACATACCCAATAACAAAATGTAAAAAATCGAATTTATTCATCAATTTAGGCCAATATGTATTCTGCTACATATTTTTGGTAAAAAAAATAAAATAAATAAGCGTCCATTGATTGGTTTGCACAAAAGTTATAGCGTCTACAAACTATGGGATATTTTCATGAAATTATTTTTTTTTACTAGTAATGGCAGCGATCAGCGATTTTTTTTTTTTTTTTTTTTTTTTTTTTTTTTCCTTCCCCTCGACTGCGACATTGCGGACAAATCAAATACCTAACTGACACTTTTTGTCGGGCCAGTGACGTTATTGCAGTAATCGGTGCTAAAAATATGCACTGTTACTGTACTAATGACACTGGCAGGAAAGGGGTTAACAGGGTCGATCAAGGGGTTAAGTGTGCTTTGGGAGTATTTTTTTAACTGTGTGGGGGGTGCTCTGACTGGATGAAGACCAAGATCAGTGGCACACAAGAGCTCCATCTTCTTCCCTGTCAGAACTCTCTGGGGTATGATTGATTGCGTGTGGCCGGCGGACATCGGGTCAGACCCGCTGATTGGCATCCCCTGTGTTCAATCAGCACGCGCCACCCAGTGGCTATTGCATGAAATGACCTACAGGTACGTGATTTCGCGCAATAGAGCCGACCTGCTGCAGTAAATATGCGGTAGGCGGTCAGCAAGCAGTTAAAGTGATAGGCTACTTAAAAATATAATTGCACCTTTGTGATTAAAAAAAAAAAGTTCAATTGCTCTAAATGCCTTGCAGACCCATGTCCAGCAGCCTAGCACAATTGTGGGAAAGCATGCATACAGGGAATTATACTTCCACAAGGGATAGGAAACAGCAGTATTTTCTGTTTTATGGAAGAAGCCATTTGCTGATAGTGTGAGGGAGGAAGCTGTCCCAGAGAAGCAGTTGCACATACTCAAACCAGACATGGGAGCCTAAAGAAGGAGTTGCTATAATGGACTGTTTTTGCAATGTAATGTTTAGTACGGTTGCTGAGAATGAAAGCATGGATAAATCTCAATGGCATGCAGTGACAAATTGTGCGTTAGCATGAAACCAGAAGTATTGGAAATTTAGTGTTAAGGATTTTGCAGTTGTATTAATAAATAATCATTCTTCACAGGTGATACGGAGAACAATCTGGACATCACATTTAATGACCTCTCTGGCACGGACTCGGGTCCACACTCCCCAATATCTCCTGATGGCAAGAAAAGTCCAAAAGGCATCAAAAAGTTTTGGGGAAAGTACGTTTTAATTTTTTTCTCCTCTCTAATCTCTGCTCATACATGAGTGTCCCTGTGACCCACCCACCCACCCACCCAATCTCCTTTTTGAATTGAGTAGTTTTGCTTGTAATACCGCACATCAATTGGGAAATGATTAGACTGAACGTGCATCAAATACATGCATTTATATCTGTGACGCTCACAGTGTGCAGTGAAATCAGAGGAAGTAATTTCAGTAAAGGAAAGGAGCCGGTACAGCTGAGCAAGATTGAAGGTCAGGCCGGGGTTCAGATTTAAGTGGTTGGGCTTACTAAAAGTGACCACTCATTTTTTTTTTTTAAGTGGACAGTGATGGGTTCACATGTGAGATAATCAGAATTTCACGTCAGCTCATTGAAAACCGTGTATTTTGTGTGATCCCATCTCAGCAGTTGTAAAGAGAGAGACAAAGTAATTGTAATGAGCCATGGAGAGCTCACCCTAGTGGCTAATCTACATGTTTTTCCATATTTAAAGCCCAACTCCAGCTTTTTTTTTTTTTTTTAGTGGTGCCTTGAAATGAAAATTCTGGGCCGATACCAAAAATTCAGGATGCACTTGGCCGAAAACCAAAAGGTTTTTTAAAAAATAGATACTTTTTTTTAAATATATAATTGTATTATATCCTTGTATACAATAATTGTATTCAACTTTTTAATAGTTGAAGCGCATTTGTGTTTAAAAAAAGCAGAAGAAAAGATCAAGAAAAATGCATGCCTTTAAATTCTATGTATGTCTTCACATGTATGTCTGTCATTGATGCGTTTGAGTACATGACCTATGAAAATTGCGGCTAAATCTCACAAGGTGCCCATTATCGGCACCTATTTTTTTTTTCTATCGGCAACACCGCCCGATAACCCTATATTTGGCCATAGTCTTTTTCTTTTTAGCCCAGTTTATAGTTATATTCGCTGTCAGCTTTTTAGAACTATGTCCCCAATAGAGAGATTTCTCCCCATTTTGTGTCTGAATGGTGTCTGGCAGAACAGGAAGTCGGGGGAAATCGCTCCAAATTTACTTTTTATGAGCTTGAAATGTGGTGCACAAAAACAAAACCCCAAAGTGAACACACACAAAAAGTGAACTAGGGTGTGTAATATGGTACCCTTTTTAACAGGAAGGACCCTTGCCTGACCCCCTGGGCAGCAAGACTCTTTGGGATAAAGCACTCTGGTCCACCTAGAAAAAGGCCCAGTGGACCCCTTTAATGCTCAGCTGAAATTGACCATTGAGTACTAGGTTAGAGCTCTCCCAAAGATAGACCCCCAAGGTGGCGGTTCTGTTAGGATTTTATTGCTGTCTGTGTCCCCATGAAAGAGACTCTCCCATACTTCCAGTTCAGGTGACAGGTGCTGGCCAAACATGCAGGCAAACCTCCCTTGTAGATGCACAGGAAGACAGGACTTAAAACCCGACAGAAATTTTCCTCTGTGGATACGTTCGAGGTTTAAAAACTTGCTGGAGCTATCCAAAATGGGGCCGGGGGGGGGCTTTTTGGAGTTGGTCTTTCACCAATACGCTAGCAAAATTTGGCAAACCACAATTATATCTGCTTTGTTAACCGTAAGGAACCAAGGAACCTCTTACTTATTCGCGTGCACTTTTCTTTTCAGATTAAGGAGAACCCCATCAGGACACTTTAATGCAGATGAGCTCGGACTTTCTGAATTTAAAAGAGGAGGAATGCGCGCGACTGCAGGACCAAGACTTGCTAGATCCAAGGATCCACGCACAAAAAATAGGTAAGCTCCATATACAATCTTGATGGGTATAATTTTTGAGAAACTTTACTATGTAAAGGAGAACTAAAACCACAGGGGTCCCAAAGCATTTTCCTTATTTTACAATACTTGTACCCCCTAGTTGTCTCTTCCAAAAATACAAGGTGCAAACTTCTCCATGTCACTCAGTCCACTGCCACTGTCCTCTTCAGGTCTCCCCTTTGCTCAGACCTCTTCTCTCTTTGGTGTTGGAAGACCACCGATGTAAATCCCATGCATACGAGCTTGGAATATCATCCCAGCACCTAGCTCAATTCATAACGTGCAGATACTGGGAAAAGGCTGGGACTGCTGTAGGAGAACCCATGCATGCACTGCAGGCAGTTTACGCTAAGTGTGCTATCAGACCAGTGAAAGGGGTTTTCTGACAGAAGATCCATCAAAAGTCTCCTCTGCAAAAAAATCTGACCTGCTTGCTAGCAAGGTTTTTTTTTCACATTTCGTTCAACTTTTTGTGTGCCTTTTTTTTTCTTTAGATTTAATTGACATTAGATTAAAGTAAATTATTTTATCAGTGTTTGTTGGCATTTAGATAACCTTGCTTTGGGCTTGCTATGATATAATTTATGTGGGGATAGCCACATTTCTTTTTTACATTGGAAGGCTGCACACCCCATGTTTCTCTTCCCCGTTACCTTTTTGTCGAGTTAGCCACCAAAAGCATACTTGTACACCCAGTGGTGTTCTGTAGGGATCTTAGAAAATGTAAGTATACCACGCTAATGTATCTTGTACACCTAAAAAGCTGCAACCAGAAGTACACAATACTCATATACAGTTCATAAATAGTCAAAAAAAGGCTACACTGATAAACCAAACTATAACCTGGCTGAGAGGAGGCTAATTTCCCTTACAGGAATTTGTTGTCATGCAACCATTTTATTTCTACAGCAGTGATAGAATGGCTTCATTGTGATCCCTGATGCATTTTCAACTTCTTGTGGTGCTCTGCAAACTTTTTAAAGAAACACAAACTGCATATAGATAGTATTACACTATTGTGAAGCTTGTTTTTTGTATGTGACTTCTGCTGGATTGATCGCTGTAGAATATCAGGGCTGGGGGTGACCCACCCCCCACGGAGTGATAGTGTGTGAATTGGATCTACCACCCCTAAGCAGGGAACCTTGGCTGGGTATTGAGCCACATGTGTACCTTACTCTTCTGGTAAGCAGCTTGCCTATCTGGTGGTGGATTATTTGCGCAGTTTGGAATGGAACACCAGGTGTTTAGATCTACACCATTGTGATATATGACATATTACTGCAGCCTCTCACCAATCCATGAACATTTAAATGTTTACATTTAATGGACTCATTTAAATCTTGGATGTTCACAGTTCTTTATTTACCTAAGCTTATAGTTTAGTTTATCAGCACAGCCTTTTTTGACTATTCTGTAGGGATTTGCCTCTCCTTTGCAGCACACTGGGTCCCATGCCACCATTCTCTTCTGTGAAATCTTTAGGGGCCAGCAGTTTGTTTTTAGGTTCTTTTGGCACGTCATCAGGGGCCTGGCTGCAAAAGCCATGAAATGGAAGCCTGTTTCCCCGATGCAGTGTATGCACACTAGAATACCCCATGGCCTTCTGTGATGCATGACCTGTATATCCCGGGAGGCTGTGGTTACTACATCTGTCATTCTTTCCAAGGTGGGTATACGTGCTTCCCCTAAAGCGTAAAAAGGAAATAAATAAAATGATGGTTGTAAGGGAAAGGGGGGGGGGGGGTGATAGAAAGTGGATGGGGAGGGTGAAGGTCTGATTCTAAAGCCCAACTGAAGTCACAGAAATAGATTATTCTTTAAGATAGACTAACAACCTCTTAGCTCTACTTTCCTGTTACAGCAGTTGGGCTGTTTTTTTATTTTTTTTATGCCCCCACTATTCTTCAGCAATATAAATCTGTGTAAGGATGTCTGTGATGAGGGGTGTAGCCATTACCCTTCTATACCAAGTATAGGGCACTGGAGTGTGAGAGCAGAAGCTGCATTCACCTTAAGAGAAAAAGGTATTGTATGTACATGCCAATCCATAAAAAATAATAAATGCATGGACCAGGCACTAACCAAAAACCTCAGACCAAATACAGTTTTGGACATTTGCACTGTAAAAATAAATTGCCACTAACGAAGTGTGTGGTTGCTGCCACGTTTTGGAAAACATTTAATTCATGTCCAGTGCTGAGACACTTGTTAAGTACACAGGTGATAGTGGATCACTTACTCTGCACCTTCTCCATTCAGAAAACTTATTGTATTCTTTACATACTATGCAAGATGTTCTGTGATTGAAGGAGGGAAGATTGACCTTGCATTCTTTGAAAAGAATACCAGACATTTTCTGAATGGAGGTGGCGCTGACCAACCTACAGGCTTGCTGGGCTTTTGAAAGGCAACCTGCTGTTCCTTTTATAGACAGGACTGCACATGTCTGTCAATGCTACAGTGTGTCGAAACCTGTGGAAAGCTTTGTCTCAATGCAGTAGGAAAATACTAGGTATTTTTTTTTTTTTCACCTAAAATGAATAAGCCCACAAAAAGTATAAAAATGTAGTTTGAAATTAAAGTGTTTTGCTTTGCATTTACAACAGTACAGAACTATAAAGAGATAAACCAATGTGGGACTTTAGGTGGACTTTATATTTAAAGTTGAGGCAAATTTTTGTTTTCAGCTGTGATATTCCTACCCTCAACAATTATACTTTTTATTGGCAGTGATTATAATGCTCCTTTTGCTCAGTGGAGTAACGAGCAGGTCTGCAACTGGCTGGAAGACTTTGGCCTGGGACAGTACGTCATATTTGCAAGACAATGGGTGAATTCAGGTCATACATTACTAACTGCCACACCTCAGAGCCTAGAAAAGGTGAGAAAGTACCATTTAGAAGGTAATGTAGATTTGTTTCACAGATTTTTAGATTTACTTTAAGGAAGATTTAACACCAGAAGAACATAAAGCCTAGTACACACGGGCCAAATGTCGGGCGGCATCGCCAGTTCAATAGAAACCGGCCGACAATTCGGCACGTGTGCAACGGAGTTGGTCCGACAGAGGTTTGGCAGGCTTCTGTTGAAGGGGCATGGCCAAAAAAGGTCTGCCAATTGGCTCCCGAATAGCGCTCTCAGCCAATGGCTGAGAGCACTGACCGGAGTGCTCTGGCAGGGGCACCGTCCCCCTGTGAGGACAGAATAGAACAGCAGGGGATATCATTATACTAACGTTGGATAGTTAGTACAGCGGTTCCTAGTGTGTGATAGGCTTTAGTTTTGGTAAACCCCCAGGGGATCTTGTACACATAGCACAGATAGCTACCCCCCACCTAGCTAATCAAAAACACAGATCAACTGAGATGGGGGCTCAAAAAAACTGGGGGTGTGACAGGTAGTGCACACAGAGCCTGTGCAACCCCAAACCCCCTCCTCCTAAGCTGCCAGACAGAACACTGCTGTACTGGGCAAAGCTTTCTCCTAATCTCTGCTGTTTAACAAAGTCTGGAGCTGTGGCCTGCTATTCAGGCACGGAAAGACTGGAAACTGTCAGCTTGTGTCGTAAACCATTGCAGCTGGAGAAAAGGGATTTAATATACAAAAATACAAGTTGACAATGGCACACAGCAGCTACTAAACTTGTCCGAGACAGCCTAGTGCAGTGCATGGTTTTTGCTGTCAGATTGTGTTTTTTTTAATGAAAGCCCCTGAAGCCCAGCTTCAATCACAAAACAAGCCAACAGTGTCCATTCTCTACCCTGAATAGCCGGCTGCAGCTCCAGGCTCTGCTTAAATGAAAGAGGAGAGATTAAGAGACATGGCGTTGCAGAATGGAGAGTGGGCGGGGCTCATATTTTTATGCTTTAGGAAGGGTGGAGCTACAACAAGCAATGACCGAAAGGAAAGTTTTATGTAACTTCTACTGCTCAGATATTAATGGGGACACATGCTAATGTGCACAAGATCCCCTGGTGGACTTAAAGTGTTACTAAGCACACAACTGTAAAATCAGTCTGTATATGCAGTAGAGCATGCTTGTTATACTCCCTGTGGAACCTAAGGAGTTAATCTTGCGCATTGTGTAAAAAGGCAGTTTTCTCTGATTCTCCCCTTCTTCCACAGTCCTCAATCCATCTCCTTATAGTACAGAGCCTTGGGGGCACTTTGCTCATGCCCAGTTTGGTGTATATTGCTAGAGAGTTGTGGTGGTTTTTTTTTTTTTTTTTCGGAGTGCATGTGATCAGCACAGGACCAATCAGCATGTCCAAACAGATGGTCAGGGGTCGTGCAGCCTCAGAGGACAATTAAAACTCCTCCTACAAGCTTTAACTAGTGCTTAGCCAGACACTGATAGAAGTACCAATAATGCTATATACTGCTAAGAAAAGGTATTTAGCAGTTTATATTTACTAAAATAATTGCATTTCCGTGTACTGTGGGAGACCAGATATAGTGAATACAGGGTCCTGGGTTTAGTAACACTTTTTAATACGTTTTTTTCTTCTGGTGATAGATCTATTGTAAAAAAAAAAAAATTCAGCGCAGTCTAGTTCAACAAATTGAATGAATGAATGAATAAATAAATAGACCTCTATTTATGAGTTGAAGGGCTCTAAAAACCATGCACTACCTGTCAGATTGATAACTTATCTCAAAAGCCAATGAGCATTTAGGTGGAGTCACTGTAGTAACTTACCTACCCCCACTCTAGAAGCTAACCCACAGATTTTAATATGGAATAGAAAGAGTGTAAAAATATTAAAATCAATAATTAATTTAAAGGAGAAACCAATAAGAAAATACCCTGTACTAAAACCAGGATAATACTTGCCTCTACTGGTGCCATTTCTTGCAGAGCTATGGCAGCCAAGGAATCTTCTGCATCCAACACTCTGGGTGTGTCAGATGTTTGCATGCTTAGGTTTCACCCGATGGCTACTATGGCACTACACACAGCTCTGCAGGGACACAGACGTGACCTAGAATGTGGAACCACAGTGCACAGTGGAGGATGCAGGAATCTATCACTTCCAGAAGTGTGTTGGATGCTGAAGAATCTTTGGCCAACTTAGCTCTACAAAACCACAGAGGTTGGAAGCAAGCACAACAAGACAGGTATGTTTTTATATTACCTCTTTTTTTAAGGGTTCATGAGAACCAATGCAACAATAAGCTGACTCGATGTGCTCACTGAAACTACACTATACTTTCTATGTAATTATAATGAACAAGAAGTGGTAATTATGTTATATTTGACATTGCTCTTAAAAGTTTAATATCATATGACCAGCATTATAGCCACATGAAAGGACTGCTTACATGTTAATATTTATTTTAATAAAGGAACTTGGCATCAAGCATCCCTTGCACAGAAAGAAGCTTCAGCTAGCTATGAATTCCATCAACACAAAAAAGGAGGACAAATCGGGGCAACTAGACCACATGTGGGTGACACGTAAGTGCCTTAGATCTTGTATAGACCATAAAACTTGGAGTATAATGGGTGAGTGAGGCTTCCTTTTTACATCAACAGGGTGGCTCGATGATATTGGCCTGCCGCAATACAAGGATCAGTTCCATGATGCTCGTGTGGATGGAAGAATGCTACAGTACTTAACTGTGGTAAGCTGCACGGGTTCTATTTTGTTTTCAGACAAATGTTAGAGGTTGTTGGCTTTGGATGTACATGATCCTCAAGTGAACCTTAATTGTTAAAAGATCAATCTGCTCATTCTTGGAGAATTTGGGTGTTCTCTTCTCTTCACCACAAGTTTGTTTCAGGTGGGAAAATAACTTGAGTCAGGAACGGCAGTAGATTGCGTGCATAATTGACGTACATCCTCCTCTTGTTCTCAAGAGCTAAGGTGGTTACCCATCTAATAGTGGTCAGATAATATTTTTATTTTTCACCCTCTGATAAAGCAACAGTGACAGTTGGAGGGCAGGGTTTTCAGGTGTGTAAATGACCGGCTGAAGCCCCTGGTGTGTACAGGAGGTGTACAAAGGTAAGGTTGCTGTGTGTATAGGTGTGCTGTTGACTTTCACTACCATGGCCACCAGTGCCTGGGATGAGGGGAGGGTTTAACTTTCACAGCCACTGATCACCAATGTGGGGGGGGGGGGGGGTGAGGGTGTTAGTATTGCATCCACGGACCCCAATGTTGGGGGTTAGTATTATTGTGTCCAGTGACACCAGTGCTGGGGGGTTATTTTTGTGTCCACTCACTCCAATGCTGGGGGCTATTGTCTCCACTAACTCCAATGCCGGCGGTTATTATTGCATCCACTGACTCCAGTGCTGGGAGTTATTTTGCACTCCATGAGATTGCTGGAGCTTATTTTGCACTCACTGACACCAATGCTGGGTGTTAATTTGCAATCACACACCAATGCTGGGGTGATTGTACAAAAATATTTTCAGTGTGCGTTGCGATACACTTCAAAACTGCAACAAGACCAACATTTTTGGCCGTTAAGTTGCAAAAATGTGTTGCTATTGTGTGGCCCTCTGGGGGTGTTGGGGACCACACTTGTGGCCCTCCATGATTTTCAAGTTTGCTGGTATAGACAATAACTAGATCTTCAGAGTATGGCTTGGTGACACTATGCGAATTCCACAACAGGCAGGCATGGGCGTCCACAGAACTTTTTTTAGGGGGGGGCATCATTTTAAGTCACCCATACTCTGCCCCTTTTCGACAATGTCATTATGACATTATGATGTCAGAGACTGCAGTCATGGTACAGGGAGATGGTCGGAGACTGCAGACATAGTACAGGGAGATGGTCAGAGACTGCAGACATAGTACAGGGAGATGGTCAGAGACTGCAGACATAGTACAGGGAGATGATCAGAGACTGCAGACATAGTACAGGGAGATGATTAGAGACTGCATACATGGCTCAAGAGGATAAGGACCTAGTGGGGAACCCCCGATCCGATCCCTGATTCCAGGGTGGGCAAGTGCTCCCTCCTTGCCCATACCTGCGGATGTCCATGCAGGCAGGTATAATACATAGGTGTTGTCTCCAGTCTATACCATGCCATGAGTCATGTGCTGAAATTCCAGACGGTCATTTCAGTCTGCCATATTCTACTCTGCTTTCTGAGATGTTTTCTCGATTGAGGTGTATAGGGTAAAACAAGGCCTTCTGTACAAGCAGAAGATCAGTACAACAAAGCTAAGGTATGGTCATAAAGAATACATAAAATCTGTAAGGAATAGAGCTGATCGAACCTCTGGAAGTTCGGGTTCTGCTAGTTCGGCCGAAACTTCAGGAAAAAGTCCGGGTTTGGGTCTGGACTGGACCCGAACTTTGACACGGACCCCGAACCCCATTGAATCAATGGGGACCCGAACTTTTAGGCACAAAAATGGCTGTAACAAAGTCCTGGAAAGTCCTAGAGGTCTGCAAAATGAAGGAAAATGGGGGTAAGGACAAGTGCCCTACAAAGAAATGGGGTCAGGGAAATAACTTAAAATAATTTTTAACCTAAAATCACATAAAAAAATCAAAAATGGAGGTGGATGTGGAGTTGGAGGTTGAGGAGGCGGTGAAAGTGGCGGTGGAGGAGGAGGAGCAGGAGGTATCCAACACTGTTTTTTTTATTTTTGGAATTTTTTTGTTTTTTTTTAAACCAGCAATGTAGATGCACTTTTTAAGTTTGTGCAAGAAACAATAATCTGTCCCTTTAAGCAACAGTAGGAACCTCTCCCTATAGAACTAGGAGATGATTTTAGATTCTAAAATCATCTCCAAGTTGTACAGGGAAAGCCTCCAGCTGCTGCTTTAAGGGAAAGATTCGTGTTCTAAAATCATCTTCAAATTGTGTGGGAAAAGCCTATATCAGCCGCAGGGAGCCATATTAGTGTTCTAAAATCATCTTCAAATTGTGTGGGAAAAGCCTATATCAACCGCAGGGAGCCATATTAGTGTTCTAAATTTTAGAACACTAATATGGCTCCCTGCAGCTGAAATAGGCTTTTTCCACACACTTTTAAGATGATTTTAGAACACTAATATGGCTCTATGCCCCTGCAATAGGCTTTTCCCACACACTTTGATGATGATTTTAGAACACTAATCTTTCCCTTAAAGCAACAGCTGGAACCTTTCCCTGTACAACTTGATGATTTTAGAAGAATAATCTTTCCCTTAAAGCAACAGACTCTACCTAGTCCAGTCAGATCGTTCTGTGCAGCAGGATGAGGTGTGCAATCTGTCCCTCAAAGCAGCAGTACTAGTATCTCTCCCTCCCTCAAAGCACCAGTACTAGTATCTCTCCCTAGTCCACAATCAGATCGTTCAGTAATGCAGGATGAGATGTTCTGCAATCTGTCCCTCCCAGAGCCAGCAGCATCCTCTCCCTAAACTATCCTGAGAGCATATGACATGCAGCATGGTGACTCCAGCCCCATATAGAGACTGGGTCACATGGTGCACTGGCCAATTACAGCCATGCCATTAGTAGGCATGGCTGCGATGGCTTCTATGGAAAACCAGTGAAACACTTGTTGTTTGGCTGCACTTGGCAGCTTTTCAACACATGTAATAAAATACCCGAACCCGGACTTTTTTGAAAAGTCCGGGTCCCGGACACCCAAAAGTTTGGTACGGACCGTTCGCTCAACTCTAGTAAGGAAGTTATTGGGTCAAAGATAAAACGTCCTATGTATGATACATTGTTAACCCTAAAAGTACATACAAATCAAAAATTGAAATCTCTAAGGGCTCGTTCACACGTGAGATTAGGAGGCAGTGAAACCCACACTGGGGCGCAATGTATGTTCTTATTCAGACCAACTGCATTCAGAAAATGCCCCTCGTTTGATTGCGAGAGAAAACAAATACTTGGTACTCTGCGTGTGTGAGGGGGAGCATATGATCCACTTCCACTGTCCTCTGTCACAGTGTTGTTTCTTGATGATTGGCACTGGGAGTCTTTATCCCTGTGTAAGCTCCACATGATCTTGAGCATACAGAAGGCTTCCATGTCTTACCTCCTGGCGACTAAACAAAGCAGCAGAGGAGTGAACAGAAAGGGGAGTATGTGCTGGTGGCAATTAAAGTAAAATTCCAGCCATGTTACCTCCCGCCGGCCTCACCGCCCAGTATTTAGACTGGGCTCCCAGCCAGTGGGTAGAATGGCAGAGTTTCGTTCTGTCCTTAAGACGTTGGACAGAGTAGGAAGTTGTGGACAGTTCTGGGGTATGGAGGGTATATGAATGTTGGCACTGTCTATTTTATTTATTTTTTTTTTTTTCTTTCACATCGGTCCTTGCCCTCAAGGAGCTTGCAATCCCTAACTCACATACTAAGGTCGATTTAGACAGGAGCCAGTTACCCTACCAGCATGTCTTTGTAATGTGAAAGGAAACCCACGCAGGCACAGGGAGAACATGCAAACATTAGGCAGGTAGTGCCATGGTTGGGATTTGAACCAACGACCCTAGTGCTGCTAGGTGGAAGTGCTAACCACTTAGCCACTGCGCGGCCCACATTTAAAAAAACAAAAAACTTCTTTAACCACTTAAGGACTGCCCCCACATACATATACTGCGGCAGGGCGCAAAATCACGTAGCTGTACACAGCGGCAGCCAATCAGCGGGTCCGGCAGCTGCGGACTGCCTATGTAAACAAGAGGGAGAGAGAGACCTTGTGTTCCTGCTAATCAGGAACACAGAAGTCTTTCTCCAGTCAGTCAATCCCACACACAGTTACAAATTACCCCCTAGGAGCACACTTAACTCTTTGATCGCCCCTGATGTTAACCCCTTCCCTGGCAGCGTCATTTATACAGTGACAGTGCATTTTTATAACTTTTGCGCAAACCAATCAATCTACGCTTTTTGGGATTTTGTTTTTTGCCAAAAATATGTAGCAGAATACAAATTGGTTTAAATTGATGAAGAAATGTGATTATTTTTTTTTTACATTTTTTATTGGATAGGATAAAAAAATATTATTTTTTTTTTTTCAAAATTGTCAGTTTCTTCTGTTTATAGCGCAAAAAATAAAACCGCAGAGGTGATCAAAGACCACCAAAAGAAAGCACTATTTGTGGGGGGGGGACAGCAGTTTTATTTGGGTAAAGTGTCGCACAACCGTGCAATTGTCAGTTAAAACAATATAGTGCAATATCACAAAAAATGCCCTGGTCATAAGGGGGTAAAACTTTCCAGAGCTGAAGTGGTTAAATGAACTTGTTTTCAGCTGCAGGTTCACTTTAAATGTGTTGCAAGTGTAGATGACCTTATGATTTGGTAACAATTAGAAATTATTTAGGCTGCAAAATATATACAGTATAGTGTTCTACATTTGTATGATTTTGGTACTAAAATAATATTGCATCGTCCTAATAAAAATAATAATAAAGTTGGCCCAGTGCATGATGCATTCTAATTGGCTGATATGGGCTACTGCATTTAGGAATTACACTTTATTGGGTAAAGCTATTAGCTGATATCATCTGCTTGTTTTTGTAACAAGTCTGTGATCATCAGACCTCTATCACTATTCCCCTGCCTAGAAAGAAGAAACCGGGTGTCTGTTCTATTTGTGGCATGGTAGGGGTCTGTCCTTGCCAGTGTAAATATTTTGCCTGGCAACCTGTAATGAGGAACTTGAGTGCTGGAGACAGAAATCGATCCTTCCCTGGCGGGATCCGGGGACAGGTGCTCTGGCCTGGTCCACTGAAGGGACCATTCCGGGGGGGGGGGGAGGAAGTCAAGGCTTAAGTGCTGAAATAGACATGTGGTAATCCAATCAACGCGCTTCATGCAAGCAACAAAATGTGAAAGAGGAAGTCCAAATGCTTCTCTCTGAGCTTGCAAAATAAACTTGAAGTTGTGCCAGCAGAATTTAAAGTGGACTCGGAGGAAGATTATTTTATAAATATCGCATTGGACAAAATATAAATGACATTTATTAACGTTAATTGGAATGAGTTAAGAAGGAACAGCTGTGTCTTGGAGCAACCAGTTTAGCAATAAAGAGTTCTTCATCATCTTGTAGGGAATAGTTGGTAAATTTCCTGTGCTTCCAGCTAAGTTGTCTATGGAAACTGGTCATACCTTAACCACTTCAATACCATGCACTTAGGACACTTCCCGCCCAGACCAATTTTCAGCTTTCAGTGCTGTTGCGATTCGAATGAGAATTGCGCGGTCGTGCGACGCTGCACCCAAACAAACTTTTTGTCATTTTGTTCCCACAAATAGAGCTTTCTTTTGGTGGTATTTGATCACCCCTGCTGTTTTTATTTTTTGCGCTATAACAAAAAAAAGACCGAAAATTTTGAAAAAAAACAAAACATTTTTCTTTGTTTCTGTCACAAAATTTGTATAAAGTACATTTTCTCCTTCACTGACGGGCACTGACGTGGCTACAAACGAGGTTCTGTGTCGACAAGGAAGAATTGAGTAAGGTTAATTGCAATTATTTACAGTAAATATAAAACAGGTTACGCTATAAATATTTTATTAGAAGGAGGCTCAGGTGAAATTTAAGACGACCGTG
>BLSH010089414.1:799861-813140 GCA_018402905.1 Glandirana rugosa | reverse complement strand
GCTGTCCGGCGGGGGGGGCTCCCTGGGGTCTTGATCCGGCTCCCTGGTGGTCCAGTGGGGTGATCCTGAGGGTGGCTGCGCTGATAAACGTTCAGCGCAGCCCCCCCCCTGTCAGAAGAGCAGCCGATCGGCTCTCCGCTGCTCAGGTCTGCAGACCTGAGCAGAGGAAAAGCCGATCAACGGCTCTTCCTATTTACACTGTGATCAGCCGTGATTGGTCACGGCTGATCACATGGTAAAAGGCTTCGGATCGAAGCCTTTTACCTCGGTCGGTAGTGCGGTGGGTCAGACTGACCCACGGCACCACCGATCGCGCATTATCCTGAGGACGTCAATAGACGTCCAGTCAGGATAATGAACCCCCCGCCCGGACGTCATTTGTCAATGCGCCGGGCGGGAAGTGGTTAAAAAAGAAGTATATGGGTTTACTTTTCATTTCAGATTCACACTTGCCTAGGTGGATGCAGCATCGATCCGATACTGCATCTGTCCCCCGATGGCTCTAACACTGAGAACCGAGCGATCAAACACTGCCGACCGCTCGCTTCTCAGAGCTGATGACTGTCAGTGGCTCTCTGCCCTTAACCTTCCCTGCTCACTGTGCCCCTCAGGCCTCAAGGCTCTCAGTGACTCCCTTAGGCTACTTTCACACTGGGGCGGCCGGTAGCAGTAAAGCGCCGCTAGTTTCAGCGCCGATTTTTCCGCTGTTATAGAGGCGCTATGGCGCGAATATGCAGGTGTGAGCGCAGCGCTTTTAACTCCCCACAAGGGTTTAAAAGTGCCGGCGCGCAATGCTTCCGAGGCGGTGTGCAGCCGCTTCAGAAGCGCTTTCCATTGATTTCAATGGCAGGGGGGGTGGAGGAGCTGTGTAAACGCCACTCCTCACGCAGCCCCAAAGATGCTGCTTTGTAATGTCCTGCAAGCGTACCGCCCCAGTGTGAAGCACTCTGGCTTTCACACTGGGATGGAAGGGGGGGGTGTTTTTCAGGCGCTATAAGGGCGCTATGTTTAGCCCAAAGGCGCCTGAAAAAATGCCCCAGTGTGAAAGTAACCTTAGAGGCTGAGCCGGGTGCCAGTCCAGGCATGTGGGTGGATCCCGACCTTGTAGTCTCGATCTTTCCTGAGCCTGGACCAGTTCTGTGACGTCAACCAACGCGCTGAAGGCCGCTGTTTGCTGAAAACGGGTCACAGGAGTGAAAAACAAAGTGCACCCCTGTGATCTACAGGAGAAGTACAGCCGAACAATCTTGGGCTGTACTTCTCCTTTAAAGCAGTTGTATGCCCACAAAAAAATGAAATACTTACTTTAGAACGAAGCTCCTGCAGTGCGCGTGGGAGCCCTCTGTTCCGGCGCGATACGCTGGACCATCACTACACTTGCTCTGCTGACGTCAGCAGCTGCATGCAAGGTGAATATCTCCTAAACTTTACAGGTTTAGGAGATATTCATTTTACCTACAGGTAAGCCCTATTATAGGCTTACCTGTACAGTAGATAAAAATGACCAAGCGGACAATACAACCGCTTTAACCATTGTCCAGGCGAAGCGTATGTTAGACTACACCCACTTTTTTTCATTGTTTTGAGCCCCCCAATGCCTGCTGATATGTAGCAAGTCACAGGAATGCAAATGAAGAACTTAGACTTGGTCATAAAACGTGGTTGTAAAGGGACAACGCATTTGTTTCAAGAGACAAATATGCACTTTAATTAAAGTTAACGCCATTTTTTATATTTGGATGCAATAGGGGAGAGTTAGATCCCCTGATAGGTTTTTATTCCAATCTGTTTCCTCTTGTGGGAGACTTTTGATCACTTGTTAACACCAGAAAAACTGAGAAAAAGGAGGGGTTCACCAAAACAGGATCCTGGACAAATTAGACAACAGGTAAACACAAATGCAGATGCTCCAGCACTTAGAAGTGGGCCCGCTCACAGTATTTATTGTGCTGAAACTCCAAGTGAGGATACGCCAGGTCTTGCTGCCCTCTAAGACCAGGGAGTCTGATACTCTGAAACCACAAAAGGAGAAAAGAAAGGGCGCACCGACCTAG
Organism: Glandirana rugosa; assembly: GCA_018402905.1. Classification (NCBI taxonomy): domain Eukaryota; kingdom Metazoa; phylum Chordata; class Amphibia; order Anura; family Ranidae; genus Glandirana; species Glandirana rugosa. The sequence goes on along the minus strand of BLSH010089414.1, from coordinate 811,086 downwards.
TGCATTATCCTTTAAAATCATTTGTTTATTGATAAAAAGTGATAAGTATTATACTCACAAGATTACAGTGGGCAAAAAGCTCATCAAACAGTCCAACATTGAAGTACATCGCATGGTACCGCATTGATCAGTCCATAGTGCATCAACCAGTGGGACAGGAGGTAAGGATCCAAAGGCTATGCTAATGCGTTTCGATGTAAGTAGTTGGCTCTGAGGAAGAGGTACTTACCTCGAAAAGCGTTAGCCTAGCCTTTGGATCCTTACCTCCTGGCCCACTGGTTGATGCACTATGGACTGATCAACACGGTACCATGCAATGTACTTCAATGTTGGACTGTTTGAGCTTTTTACCCATGGTAATCTTACCACTTTTCATCAATAAACAAATGGTTTTAAAGAATTAGGTCGGTGCACCCTTTCTTTTCTCCTTTTACGAATTAGACAACCCCTGGGTGTTCAGAACTTTTTAAAGGGACACTGGGGCAGGCGGGAAGAACCAAAAACAAAACTGTATGTTCCATGCTATTGTTATGCTATGCTATTCTCATTTTATAGTGTCAACAATCTATGTATGTTTCCTTTATACTGCTGTACAGTACTGTGGTAAATGATGGTGCTATACTAATAAGAGGTAAGCTTGTTGATAAATGAGCCCCATCTTTCTGTATGGTAATATTTATCTGTTCTGTGTTCTAGAATGATCTCCTGTTCCTAAAAGTGACCAGCCAGCTGCACCATCTCAGTATTAAATGTGCCATTCATGTTTTGCATGCAAATAAGTTCAACGCAAACTGCCTGCGTCGAAGGCCTGCTGACGAGGTATGGGTGTTCCTTAAAGTAGTATGTATTAAATCGTCAGGTTTTTTTTTTTTAGCTTTAGGCCCATTTCACACGGAGTGGATCCGCTCAACGGGGTCCACCATCTCAGTGTGAGATCGCTCCATTGATCTCAGCTGAGCCGGCGTATGACAGATCCCCATCTCTGCACACGTGCAGGGACGTACCCGTCAGATCCCCACTGTTCTCTATGGGCAGATCTGATGAAAACAGATCTGCTTGTCCATTTTCATCCGATCCCATGCGATCCGCTGGATGGATGGTGAACGTATCACCCATACGTCTATTTTAGCGGATCTTGGCGTATTAGATGGCAGACGGGTGTCAGCTGTCTATGGGTGGCCCGCTCGGATGCGCCAGAAAAATGGACAGGCGGAACGGAGCGGTCCAATCATGTCAAAGGGGCCTAACACATTGAGCACAATAAAATAAACATTTCCTGTAAATCGTTTATTAAAATCATGCAATGTACTGCATTTGCAGTTTATAAATTTCGTTGCTGTTACTCCTGCTCTCAGTGCTTCTTCCCTGAGCTGCCGGTCTTCACAGAAGACCGCTAACACTGGACAGTGCAGTCTTGACCCAGTCTGTTAGTTTGGAGATAGGAGTGGGAAGGAGGAGGGGAGTGACTTGCCATCCTAGACTACAAGGCTGTGCATCTGCTGAAGCACACAGTGTAGGGAAACCCAATTCCAGCCCCTGCATGCAAGGATGGCATCATAGGACACTGAAAAAGAAAGGAGATGCCCTGAAAGAGGAAACCTGGGGCAGAGTCATGGCACCAGCTTTAACTGGAACATAGGCAAGGATTAAAAGTTGAAGCAGCTGCAAACGCAATAAGTATTTGAATCAGCTGTTAAAAAAACTGCTATCACTTTACATATCGGCTCGCCGTACAGATTACGATCTGACTTTACAACCTCCATTAGATCTACCAACAGCTAACTAGTGCGAGGGCCTGTCTGATTGGATATGAGTTGGGATTGTTTGTCTAGATAGATCTTCTTGTTACATAGTTTTGGTAAATATAAAGCTGCCCCTACACTCTGATTGTACAATATTTTAGATCTACTATGTAGTACAAGGGCCTGCCTGAATGGATACAAACTCTGTGTACGGTTGTATTATATTTAATAGAGTATTTTCCTATATACTGCATTATACTCTGCTTTTTCCTTTACTGTTATTTTAGACCCGCCTTTCTCAACCAAGGCTGCATAGACCCTCAGCTTTCAGTCATTCAGAATTGGCCACTTTATTAGAGCTGTGATTGCAAACTGTATGTTTGCTGCCTCTAGTGGCTAATAAGCAAATTGCTTTAGTACTTCCCCTTTAATGGCTAAGCTCACCTCCTGAACATGTTACAGGTCACACCCCTACTTAGGATGTATCATGTTCAGCAACCCCCCCCCCCCGTGACAGCACCCGCTGTCACATTTCAAAATCAGTCTGGCTGTGCTGGGCTCTACCCGCACAGCCGCGTCATTCATTCAAAGGAATCTGTAAATGAGAAAACTACAAGTCCTATCTTCCACCTTCCAGACAAACTTTTAGTTTGAATGGGCTGCGAGCGTGCTGATCACTAGTTCATTCATACTCCCACCAGTTCGCAAGCTGACTTTGCAAGCGCCTGTTTAAAAAACAATAAATACATATTTTTTTTAAACATGCAAAAATATTTATTTTATTTAAAAAAAAAAAGTGAATATTATACCGCCAACTCTCGGACACCCCGACTAACACACCACCCTCCTATACCGCCAAATGGGAATCAGACATAGGGCGCACACTAGACAGCGCAGAATGGTCCAGCATTTGGTCCAGTACTGCCACATCCTCACCCAATGTCCTAGCGATAGAGACCAATCTGAAAGTCCTTTCGAGATGGTACCTTGTTCCCACTAGGATAGCAAAATTTGTCCCCAGACACTCGGCACTTTGCTTCCGAGGGTGCGGTGAGCAGGGCACCTTCTTTCATATCTGGTGGAACTGCCCAGTAGCCCACGACTTCTGGACAAAAATCTTTGATTTACTAAGCAAAATACTCGAGAAGCCTATCTCAAAGGATCCCGTGATTGCTTTATTGAATCTGAAACCTGACGGCCTGACCCGTCTCCAGTTTCAGCTACTTATGCATCTCACCACAGCCGCCAAACAAACGATAGCAAAAGCTTGGAAATCTGCAACTCTGTTGCTCCCTGAAACTCTGGGAAGGATGAACAGGGTACTGGTCCATTCTAAAATGTTGGCCATTGAAACCAACAAAGTACATAGATTTGAAACCAAATGGCGCCCATGGATTAAACACCACCTGCCCCCTGACTTTTACGACACACTACTACTGCCATGCTAACGAGCCAATCACCTAGCTCTGCTATGACTCGCCGTCTCCATGCCACCGGTCCACTCACCTCTACTCCCCCTGTTACTACTCTCACTCTACCCTCCCTCTATGTTTTCCTTTATTTCTCTCCTTCCTCCTTCTATCAGGAAACCCAACTTAATGTGTACAATCAAGTATAGCTACCTTGACATGTTACAACCACTCTCCTCATTCCTCTGCATCCCTTTTTGTCCACCCCCGGTTGTTCTCCAATGTTAAAAGCCCTCCGAGCAGACAGAGACCGGACCCCAAATCCGACATAACCCCAAGTATCAACATGGTCCCCAATTATCGTCATGTCGGTTTCACATCCTAGATGACCATAACCTTACATAAACCTCTGGTCTAGCCCGAGTGTGCTCATAACCAGGCGCGTCAACACCCTGGACACAGCTAGTCCCCATTGGGGTGTCCAGGTACACAATCCTTCCGAACCCGCCTGTCTACTCTCGGCTCTGACAGCTACTCCGACCCTTTTGGTCCCTATCTGCCTGGAACGGCTCACGCCAATTTATGTAATTCACTGTCATGGGTACTAATCTTACCTAGCAAATCCTTGTACTCCTTTATCTATCTGCGAAGTTGAACCTAATATTTCCTGTACCTTCTTGAAAACTTCAATAAAAACCTTAAACAAGAAAAAAAAAAAGTGGACTTCTCCTTTAATAATAGAATAAGGCTTTTATTCTTAACTCTGGCTCCTTTCCACAACACTTATGTCTGTGTCTTTATCACCTGGACAGAATAATATCTCCCCTTCAGAAGTGGTCCAGTGGTCCAACCACAGAGTCATGGAGTGGCTGCGATCTGTAGATCTGGCTGAATACGCACCAAATCTTCGGGGAAGCGGCGTTCACGGAGGACTAATTGTAAGAAAAATATATTTTTATTTGCTTTATAAAGCTGTGCAGCAACTCCTTTCAATATTCAAACACATTGATCAATTTTACATGTTAAAAGAACTGATTTTGCTTACAGTTTGTAAAAATCTCTTTAAGCCCAGGTTACAGTGACTTTGAAATCGTGCGAGTTCAGCTGAACTTTCTAACAGGCAATGCAGTCCGATTTCAGGGGCAATTTGACAGACATCTGTGCGGTTCATGCACAGATATCTATTCAAATTGCCCCAAAGTTGCCAAAAGTAGTACAGCAACTACTTTTGGGAATCGGTGCGGCAACGCAAAGTCAGCATCGCACCGATTCGGACGGTGCCATGGCCAGCAATAGCCACCGATTTGACTATGTCACATCGCATACCAAATTGGCCCGATGTGAACGTGGGCTTAAGAGACCCTGTCTTCAAGCGTTGCCTGTTTTTTTAACATGTTTGTTAATTGTTTAGCAGGTCAAACACTCCACAATTGTTTTTCCTGATTGATGTCATATTCTTCTGCATACAAAATCCATTGTCAGCTGCTGGGCACCAACATCTTGGCTCCCACAGCCAAGAATCAGTCTGTTAGTTGACGCTATGCCTGAATCACAGTCATACATAGTCATATCCTTGCTCAATCGCAGTACCTGCACTGCTAAACCCTGTCTTATATGGGGAGGGGAGACCATTGCTGACCATACACTGATCAAAATCTGTCCGGTCTAGCAGGAACTGGGTGTTGCCATCAGAATACAATGCTCCAGTAGGGGGAGATTCCTCCATCCCAACCCATTTAGTGCAAGCTCGCTGAACGAAAAAAAACTAACCGTGGATGGCCAACCTTGCTGCAGATGTGCTGGATGCACATTCCCTTACAGATGCATGATGCTATACTGGGAGCGCTGACATGAAGCAGTGATGTTCAGAGGGGGGCTTAAGCTAGCCATAGACGGTTCGAATCTCAGCCAGTTCAGCAGGAACTGGCCGGCATTCAAACCATGTATGGGCAGCCTGAATGCACCCAAGTTGATAGATTGATCGACTTTGGTACAACCAGCCTGCCGGATTTTACACGTGATTATCGCTAGCGGCTGTTATAGCCGCTAGCAATAATCCCCTGCCAAGAGAACACAATGGAGTTGATTTCCTAAACCTAGAGAGTACAAAATCTGATGTGGCTGTGCATAGAAACCAATCAGCTTCCAGGTTTTATTGTCAAAGCTTAATTGAACAAGCTGAGGGTAGAAGCCAATTGGCTACCATGCACAGCTGCACCAGATTTTGCAATTTTGACTTTTGAACTCCAATGGCTCCACAGGAGGGATTTCCCTGTCAACACGGTCTGTGTTGATGGGGGTATCAAGCAGATTTCTTTCCTGCAACACTTAGTTGCAGGAAAGAAATTCACTCAGTCTATGGCTGACCTTAGATGAGGGGCGCTAAACTGATCTGACACTTCCAGAAGTGTCCGTTTCCGTTTGCGTGAAATAGCTGTTTCATTTAGGAAAATAAATGGTATTGTGACAACAAGCAAGGTTTCTTAGTACATTTTGTATACTTCTGATGTATTCAACTGGTAGTGATGACAGGGTCTCTTTGGGGAAAAAAATGTACAGAGTAGATCAAGCCCAGCATAAACCTGTACACTTTTAATATGGAGAGGGACAGGTTTTATCCCCCTCTGGCTTCTTGAGTTTGACACCGAGCAATGTCGGAAGGAATATATTACCCAGACAGCTTTGCTTCCCACTTCCATGGGAACCCCCACTTTTATACCATGGAGGCAGCCATTGCCACCTTCTCCTTTTGAAAATGGGAGTTGCATGAATGTCATGTTAATTGAGTTAATATCTTCTGTTGCACAGACCTGGAACAAGTGTGCAGATCAGGAGTCTGTGTGCTTGTTCCTGGACACTGAACCAGAAAGTACTGAAGCCCGTCACAGCCAGAGTTAGTATTCCTAGAAGGAAGTCGAGAAAAAGGCTCCTGTATTTCTTTGCTAGGCTAGGCTTAGAAGTGCGGCAAGATTGCTGCACCTCTGAAAAGCAATCTCGGGACTTAACACTCGGCAGCCGTGTGGCATTTACAGGAACTGCATGCATTTGCACATGGTTGCAGGGTGGTTGTGGCGCAGACCCATTGCCTAAATGGGCGGCGGTACTGCCTGTTGAATGTGGGGTGGGGTAGTTTTAGTCACTGTTAACACCCCTGCCAGCTGCCAATGCAACATAAGATGGGACAGGGGTGGGAGGTGGTGGGGTATGGGTTCAAATACGGCTCAACTGTGCGTTTTTACTGTCCTCCAACTGCAAGTCTAAATGAGCCACTACAGTTTTATTTTTTTTCTTGATGCTGACCAGTAGTTTCATTCAATCCAGAAAATTCCCATGTATTAAGGAAACCTAGAATTGCTGTTGTCCTCCTTTTTTAAATGCCAGTTTTTAATTGCTGTCTGTGTCTGCTCTGTGAAGATTTACCTGCGAAAGAGATAATAAACCCAAAATGTTTGTTTTTTACCCAATCCAAAGGAGAGCTAATAAGTTCGAACCCCTGAAAGTGGTCCCCACCGGTGCAGGTGTCCCTGTTGGGATTCCCTTAATATTGGGTAAATTTCAGCATACTAACAGTTCTGCCTTGGGGATGGCACAGGCAGCAATAAAATCCAACCACCCTTAAAATTAAAAATAATCTTTTTGTCTGGAATTATACTTTAAATGGACCTCTATCTGCTTTGCCAGATGCTGGTGTTCCATAGATGGATACAGCCAAAAAGTATTCAGCCCCCTGCGCTGTTGGAATTCATGTGTTCTGACCATCGGGGACTTGTTATTCCCTTATTCAAAAAAAAATCTTATTTTTTTATTTTGAGGACAAAAAAGCTCAGCTAATGTTCTAGGGAGTTCTCTTTGATCAACAAGTCTTCCCCAACCGCAGGCTTAATTTGTTAAGATCTGTAAATGAGAGAATGAGTAATGAATGAATTATTCATGGCATAGACTCAGCTGATGAATAGATGGTCCTGTCTCCACAGATACTAGAACCTCGATTTAATTCGGATACCCTCGCCATGCTCTTAAACATTCCGACGCAGAAGACGCTACTCAGGAGACATCTAGCCACTAACTTCAGCTTGCTGATTGGCCCAGAAGCTCAACAGGAAAAAAGAGAGATTATGGATTCCACAACCTACTCACCTCTGTCCACCACTGCCAAAGTCCGGGTGCGTTAATATTATAAAGCACAGTACTTTACATATGCGATTCTGGATTTTTAAGTTTTATTTAAAGCTGAATTCCAGGTATGGATATTGTTACATATGGTCCAGCTTGAAACAATCGAAGTATGTAGGTTTCATACGTGTGGGGACGCTGGAAAACGCTGAAGTAGTCACCTCTACTGTCTCAGGTAGCCTCCAGATCTTGTGGCAAGCAGCTGCATTGTGAACACAGGAGGTCGCCCGCCTGGCATAGGCACCATTCAGGGAACACTTGGCATTTTCTCAATTAATGCAAGGCATTTTCTGATTGGAAGAGGTGGCGTCACAATCTTCATCTTGGCATTTTCTCAATGAATGCAAAGCATTCCCCGATTGGATAAGATGAAGATTGTGACGTCAACGCCGTACCTCTTCCAATCAGAAAATGCCTTGCATTAATTGAGAAAATGCCAAGTGTTCCCTGAATGGTGCCTGCGCCAAATGAGTCACCCCTTGTGTTCAGTAGGTAGCAGGGCAGCTGCACGGGACCCGGAAGTGAGCAGCAATCACTATGAGCCGTGCCTATTACACAGATTTCCAACTTCCATGGGGGTCCCATAGGTATGGCACATTCATACATCCAAGCAATGTAAAAATTGCCATACCTAAAATTCAACTTTAGGCTCGCTTCACACCGATGTGATGCGTCACATCACATGTGATTCACACCGCATTCCTGTGCAAATCACATACGATTCAGTGTGGTGCAATTTGAGCCCATTGTTTTGTATGCCTCAAATAGCACCGCATCCGCACGAAAAAGGTGCAGGCGGCTTCTTTTTTTTTTTTTTTTTTTTTTTTTTTTTTGCTTGCCACACTGGAATCGGGTCACGTGGGTGTTCATACCACCCATGCAATCCGATTCTAGCAATTGCACTGCATTCTGCAACCTGCTTTTGGGGTGTCGTTGACTTTTAATTGACACCCGCAGCAGATCGCATTTACACGCAGCAATTCCTGTCAGTTTCCTGTGTTGCATCAGTGTGAACTGAGCCTGATGTGTTGTGGGAAACGCACAAGAGTCGCTGTGTTTCCCATATTACAATGCATATCCATTGCGCTGTGTTCATGCTCTGCTGCGGTTGTCAATTAAAAGGTAACATTCACCCCAAAAGCAGGTCGCAGAACACAGTGCATTTGCTATAATCGGATCGCATGGGTATGAACACCCATGTGATCTTATTCCACTGCAGCAAAAAAAGGTGCCTGCACCTTTTTCATGTGGTGTGGGGCTGAATACAAATGCATGTCACACTTTTCAGATATTTATTTGTAAAAAATGTTGAAAACCATTTATCATTTTCCATCCACTTCACAATTATGTGCCATTTTGTGTTGGTCTATCACATAAAATCCCAATAATATGCATTTACGTTTTTGGTTGTAACGTGACAAAATGTGGAAAGTTTCAAGGGGTATGAATACTGGGATGATGCATGGTATTGGAAAGGCTAAGATTGCTTTTGGTACATTTTTTTTTTTTTTGTTACCAGAGAGTCCCGGGTTTTGTGGTTATCGGGGATATTTTGAAAATTGGTAAAATCGCCTACAGTCACAGTTGAATACATTTAATGACAGCACAGGTTTAATAGGCTAAAAAAATCAGAGATTTAACAAGCGCACATAGTAGCAAGTCAAAATATATCTTCCATTAAGCGGAAATAATATATTATGGTGCAAACCCTAGTTCATCTGAATAAACACTTGCATGGCCCCCTACATAGTTACGTATGCATCAGTCACTCTTAAATTAATGGCTTGCTGCTCTTCTTAAGCCCAGAATCTGGGTTAATCAGATTACAGAGTACAGAGGGCGCAACCATCTAAGTGTAGAGTATTTCTTGCACAAGGGGTTAAAAGAATAAACTGCGCTCACATATGAAAGTGCGGTTATTGGCACATCATCATTAATATCTCAGGTCCCCCTGGCGATGCTTAAGTGGATGTAAACCCCATTCATTAAATCTGACCTGGGCACATATAGCTGTAGTGTTTACTTGGCTCCCTCCAAAGCTCTGAATCTGCATCTTTCTGCTGCTCTGTTCCTCTATCATCAGCATGATAACTTTTGACAAGCTCTCCAACACAGGAGATAAAAGCAGCTGGAAATTTGTGTTGAGGAGGGAACTTAGAGACCGATAAGCAGAGAGCTTGTCTATTCAGACTGCAGCTCTGCAAGTTTCTTCATTCCCCTGACCATGTGGAGGGGGGTTGTGTGCCTTTCCTCCAATCAGCTCTCACACAGTGTATGCCCAGACTCCACACCCGCTGCTGAAACAGGAAGAAAGATTACTAACAAGATGTGCACTTTATAAACAATATCTAAAGCTGAAGACAGCAGATAGACATGTAAAACGTATATAGGGAGATTGATTTCGTCCCTGTGTATCATCTTGGGCTGTTCGCTTCACTGGGTATAGGAGAGGGTTTACATCCACTTTAATGCAGAGCTGGGTAATGCAGAGTGGTGCTTGTAAGCGACCAGATTATTGCAGGAAGTGGCTGTCACTGGAGGATTCACTGCAGAGCCAGCGTAGAGCACACAGCGTGGTTGGATGTCAGGATAGTCGGTCCACTTCTGGGGGAGCAGATGACGTTAGCCTAAGGGGCGTGGCTACACATTTCAGGGCCAAATACACCCCTTTCTCAAGATGGCGCTGCATTAGTATCTCAACCACACTTTTGTACAGTATACAAGTGCATTTTATTTTTTTAACCCCTTGTGCAATAAATACTCTACACTTCGATGGTTGCGCCCTCTGTACTCCTTTTTTTTTTTTTGCTACTCCACTTTGTCTAATGCTGATCACCACATAGGGCCTGTCTACAGAACACTTTTCAGCAGGCGGAACCGCATTTCAGCTTGTTCTACAAAACATATTGAAGTCATTGTGCTTATTGAATGGCATAGAAGCTGAGGTAACACGCACAGCAATTACCACTGGGCCCATTATCCTAAACGGTCCAGCTTTGCCCTTATTTCAAAATTCCTATTTCCTCCTTGAACCATTGAAGGTGTCGTCATGAAAAAAAAGCCTTCCTACTTGCACATGGGTAATCTTTTCCAAGACATTGCGTGAATGGTAGTTTTATTTAGCATGAATGAAGCTAATTAGTTTGCTTGTTTGCATTAGTGCACAGTGGAATTTAGCTATGTAGCTGCATCTCTGCTTTTAATTATAGAAAAAAAGATAGTTCCGGCAATATATCCACATCATGGGGATAAGTAAAGTGGAAGTGAAGGCAAGCAGCTAAATTCACAGCTGAAATATGCAAGTGTGAAGTTTACTGTGTGCTGTGAAAAAAAATTCAGCTAGTCCTCCAATTAAAAAAAATCCTTCAGACAGCATTGCCAGGTTCTCACTTCACTTTCCTCTACTGCACTTAAAACAATACAGCTTGGTTAAGGACCTCCCCAGAATATGATTGGCTAGTGAAAGGACAGCACACTAATGAGGTTGGACCTGTGCTTTCTCATCCAATCAGCTAGCTACCTCTGTTCTGTATAACGTACCAGTGTAATTGTCTTTAAGTCATACTAAACACACACTATTTAATTTACATTGCCTCTTCTCTTTCTGCATATGGATGATGGCACTGTAATTATATTAATAAAAAAAAGGGATTTTATTAAAACTTACCGTAAAATCCTTTTCTCCTACGTTCACTGACAGACGCAGCTCTTCATGACTTTGTGGGTTTTATGTTCGTCCTACCAGGAGTTAACTAGGCAGGGAAAAGAAACTGAATTTCTGTTAATGTGACCATGCAATATGTCTTGTCTCCATCGATCGACTAACCTACTCTTTCGTGTCCAGGTTGGAGTAATCACACGACAGGAAAGTGATCGGTTAGTATAAGACCCCTCCAGGAAT
>BLSH010089414.1:777101-795864 GCA_018402905.1 Glandirana rugosa | reverse complement strand
CACAGCCACACACCCACAGGATCCAGAGGACAGCACCCCACCACCACCAGTACCCAGAGGGAGCCCAGCTATACTTGCTGTTTTTGCTGCCTGATAGCGCCAAAATCGCTCAGAAGAATTGCCTCTGTCAGCCGCCGTTTTCAGAGAGAAGAAGAAGCTGCAGCCACGTGTAGAATGCAGAGCATGCAGTGAAGATGGCCGCCAGGAAGCACTAGAGGGTGAGCACACCTCTCAGGCAACATGCAGTACCGATTATGGCCGCTCCGAGCGCTAGAGGGAAAGCCCCATAGACTGAAAATGTCCGCGGCTACGGCAAAATGGCGGCGGTCCGCCGCAAAATGGCGGCCGAAGACCGCATGGCGATGCTGGACGAGAAGGCTGAACAAAGGTACAGCGCTGGACAGGGGGGTGGGGGGTGTCAGGGGGCAAGATGAGAGGCTGATTCCCACCCGGTGGCTACCCTGGACAGCTACAGGAGCAGAGAAAAAATTGCATTCGCGGACGTCGGGCCCTCTCACTCCCCATGTGGGGAGGGAGGCAGGGCGCTCACTTACCAGTCCGACGCCACGGTAGCCACCCGGATGCAGACTTTCCACCCTTGGCGGGGGGTCGCTGCAGGCCCAGGGTCACCCTGCCAAACGAATCGGGAAGGGGACCAATATGGGGGATCTCGTCCCGGGCCACCCGCACGGAACGGGTAAGATGCGGCGGGTCCCTGTGTTGGGGCCGGCTTCGCATCATGGTGGCCAGGTCGGGGAAAGTACAGAGCACAAAGACTCTCGATGCCCCGACCGGCTTCTTGATAGCAGATCATCTTGATTGCAGACAAAAGAAAATAAAAAAGAAAAATGGTCACAATAGGACCGCAGTTCCCATAGGGAAGCCAGATCAACTCCTTGCGAACTAGGCATTGAAACTGGAGAGCTCCTCTGTGAGGGGGGGTTTTAATGTAGGAAAAGAGGACGGCCCCCAGGGGAGGGGCCAGCTGAATTCTTTTCCCTGCCTAGTTTAACTCCTGGTAGGACGAACATAAAACCCACAAGGTCATGAAGAGCTGCGTCTGTCAGTGAACGTAGGAGAAATTACCTTTTTCCTAATTGATATACAGCGGTCACATGACTCAGATCTTTCCCAGCCTGTCTGCAGGGAAACCTAAGCAGACAGAGCATCTAGTCCTCTGCTGCTGTTCACAAAAAAAAGAGTGCAAATAAATATCAAATCATTTTAAATCATCCTACTGATATATATTTGAAATCAAATCTTTTTTAGCTTTTGCATAAGAGGAAGGTGAAGCCTCCACCAATGTACAATATCCCACCCCGTTTTGTTTAGCTGGTTAAGGGGCATGGAGGAGGGAGGGAGTGGGTTGTCATTTACCACTGTGTATACACCCACATGTGTGATTCTATAGTCACATGGGTTGCTCAGATGTGATGGGGAGGAAATGCTCAGCATAGAAACTCACTGTAAACTGAGCATGTGCAGAATAATAGCCAGCAGGGATGATTGCTCTATTCACACTGTTTAGCATGAATGGGGAGGGGGGTGGGGGCGTCCATAGATTTCTCTCTCTAGTTCAGCCTTGCTCAGTGCTGGTTCTATCTCTCCAGGGTAAATCCTGCCTGCAGTGAACTACATGAGGCTAATTTAAAGACATACTAAGGTAGTATTAAATAATCCATTTACCCGAGTTTTGTACTCCATTAAAAACACAACCAAAGCCAGCCATAGACGTTTCATATCTCGGGCTGGTTCAGCAGGAATCGCGTGAGATTCAAACCATGTATGGGCAGGCTGAATGTACCCAAGTTGATCGATTGACTTGGGTACAACCAGCCTGCGGGATTTTATATGCGATTATTGCTAGCGGATGTTATAGCCGCTAGCAATAATCGGTGTTCTCCCGGCAGAGACAGCTTCCCCCGCCAGGAGAACACAATAGCTCCGCGGTAGGGGTTCCCCTGTCAACATGACTGTTGATGGGGGAATCTAGCAAATTTCTTTCCTACAACCCGTGCCGGAAAGAAATTCACTCCATATATGACCAGCTTAAATGGAAGTATTTTTTATATCTGACTACACTTTCACTTTAAAAGACAAGCTTACCTCGCTATATACGAACACTAAAGCCTCGTACACACGGTGCAACGGTTGTACAACCGAACGTCCAACTTTGGACCAAGTCGGATATTGGCTGTTGTGTCTCGCGTATTGACATGCATTAAGCAATCGTACGACCAAGCTGAGCGTGGTGACGTGTTACGAGTGTATAACAAGGAAGTTCAGTGCATGTGATTTGTGAATTAGGAATGTAGGTTTCCCAGAACGGACACTTCTGGGCGTTCCTGACTTCTGAGCATGCGTGTTTTGCAAGTACAACTTTGTTGGACCAACTTCTCTGTACACACGGCACAAAGGTCGTACGACCACTTGTTGGTACAACTAAAGTTTTCTAGTCTGCTCATCCAACTTCAGTTGTACAGCCGTTGTACGATGGCTGTTGTAATCGCGCGTACTAACGGTCGGATGATCGTACTACAAGCTGGTTGTACGACCGTTGTTCCGCGTGTACGGGTTTTAACTCCTCCACCTTGCCCAAGCTCTCCTAAACCAATCTTTATTATCCCCCCATCCTCTACACACCCCATTAGAATACCAATTACTTATTTGTATGTTCAAAGTCTGATTTTCCTTTTCATTCATTGATACCGTTGCTATTTCAGCCAAAGAAGCTTGGACTGTCCAATTTTGGCCACCTCCGCAAGAAGAAATTTGACGACTCCACGGACTATGTGTGCCCAGTGGATGCCAGCCCCCCGAAAAGCGAAGTCAAGGCCCCCAACAACAGTCCCGTAAAAGAAGCTGACAAACTGGAGCAGGTGGGCAGACTAATCTGATGGCATCCGCATTTGGCATCACCCCCTCCCCTACATACCATCCCCCCCCCCCCTTATTGTCATCTGTGTCTTTAACCACGTATCGCCATGTAACCATCCAACCGTCTTTACCAGCATGGCTTCACCCAAAAGACAAACTTTGCTTTTGTAGAAGAAGTAAATCTATATTTGAGATTTTTTTATATGATGTCGAGCATGGCCTGGCGCTGGAATTGCATCATAGACACTTTATCAATTTTATACAGAGGCTGCATTGTTGTCTGCTGAAGAAAATTCTAATTTAACTGCAAGTATTTAAATATGATTAAGATTATGAACTGTGTAAATAGTCGCTGAGCAGTGTTATATGATGATTGGGTTTTATTGAGGACTGAGAAGTATGTAAGGAAATGAGTTTTTGGATGAAAAATGTTACGTGTACAGTATAAAAAAAAGACTGCTAGATTATTGATCACTGAAGATGCAATAAATGAACATTATTATTAAGTTATGTAAACCATCCATCTCCTGCCTTCATTTCATTGTCATCCTTCATTCTAACATGTTCAGTATGTATTGTGGTGAATACATATTGTTCAATCTAACCTTCCTAATTCAGGGTGGTCAACTGTGCAAAATGTATAAACTGTCCCTTAAAGCATATTTAAAACCAAAAATTTCACATATTAGCGCTTAAAAATTTTGGATGTGGTGGCAGCATTTGTCTTCTGCGTTTTTTTTTTTTTTGTTTTAATGTTTACGTTTTTATTCCTTTATTATCACTTGGATCCTGCTAATAGCACACTTCTGTCCCTTCATGTCTACATTCATTTTTCCATTGTATCTATGGAGGCAACCTTGGTTATCACTGGACTTTTAATACATGTTTGCCTCCATTATGATGGATTGATGGGACTAGTAGTTTACACAATAAAGAAGTTCCTTTGTGCTTTGTTTTAGAGCCGGTTCACACTACAGCGATCTGACTTCAGGCACGACTGCATAGACGACTTCAGCGCGACTTACAACGCAACCTCCATGCCAGGCGACTTTGCCTGAGCCAATTAGAGAAGGGAGGGAGGGGGTTGCCTGGGATTTTCCCTCTTATCGTTTCATTATAGATGGGGATCCGACTTTGGAGGTGACTTCCATTGAATTCTATGGGCACAAGTTGTATAGATGTCGCCTTGAAGTAATACAGGAACCTTTTTTGAAGTTGGAGCGACTTCAGTAGTATACATTAAGACAGCTCCCATTCACTTCTATGAGATTTCTTCTGTCAAGCGACTTGGAGCGACACAAGTTGCCTCCCAAGTCGCTGTAGTGTGAACCGGCTCTTAAGCTCACTGGAGGCATCAAACAAATTGCATTTCTGGCAAGATCAACAGGAATTTCCTGTATTTGCTAGAAATGTTCTTGGCTTTTTCTTCTAAAAAATAAAAACTGATGCAGCCACCACTTCTAAGGATGGGTAAGCTGTCATTTTTTACAAATTTTTAGTTTGGGGTTAAAATTGATAGTTGTATGCAAAGTCTGTGGGAAAATGAAATCCGTGTGAAATAAATACATTTTGAGTTGGCAACCCTAACATGGACATAGTGGGCTCCAGGGATTAAATGTCTCCAGATATTTATTTTAACATAACATACCATTTTGGTGGGTATGTGTAATCTCTTACTAATAACTGCTTGTGTGTCCTATTGGTTATGGTAAATGCAGACAGTGGAGCCAGCATTTTGTAAATAGACGTTGGGAGAAAATCTAGCAACTCAAAGGGGTCTAGTTATAAAAAATTTACTGTGCAAAAGTCAGTGTATTCTTAGACATCAAAATAATCCCTATAATGTGTCTAATATGTTTATTTTCCAATGATCAGCAGCTCCATCTAGTGGCCATATTGCAATTCTTTCCTGAAATGTCTCAAGCTCTGAATTTGGTCAAGCACGCTTTTATTGAGTGTACTAATGCTAAGGCAAAAGGGAAGTATTAAATTACCCTGTGTTGTGGGTTGCATGATCATACTGCCCCTTGATGTCAATTGTAGACTTTTTTTAAAAGCCAACATCTACTATAATGAACCAATAAGATTACCTTCTATATGGTTTAACATCAAATGATAAAAACAGCTATGACTAGGGCTAGTTATGGCTAAGACATATAAGCTAGAGCTGGTTTTATCTTCTGATGGTTTGTTGTCATGGATGTTGGCTTCTTTGTAACAGCCCTGCACTGCCTACTTATTCATTCATGTTGGGCTTAAAGCTATGCAGTAATTTAGACTAGACTAACCACATTGGTCCCTGACCTCATTTTAGATGAAAGCAACTTAAAGCAGTAGTAAACTGGAACTTTTTTTTAAAAAAAGTTCCCCTTTTCCTCTGCAAGGCAATATTATAATGTGCTGGTATGCATCACATACTAGCACATTGTGTGAAACGTACCTTAAACCAAAGCCCTCCACCCGCGTGCTGTCACCACTGACAGGGCTTCTATCTTCACCTGGTCTTCTGGGTTTGCAGGCTCTGGTCCTTTGAATGGCTGATCCGTGATGACGTCACTCCCGCTGTTTATGGCACAGAGCTCTGAAGGAACGGCATGGGTATGCCATTTCTTCAGAGCACATGCGCTGCTGATGTCACCGGCTGCTACACAAGTAAATATCTCCTAAACTGTGCACATTTAGGAGATATTTACAGTACCTACAGGTAAGCCTTATTATATGCTTACCTGTAGGTAAAACAAACAAATGGACTTTTACTACCACTTTAATAAAGGAAACCTGGCATCAGAGAAAAATTGAGATTTCTGTTGGTGACCTCTTACTAAAAATAGTTAACTAGCTGTCAGGCTTACCCCATTGCGCCTCTGATTAAGCCCTGGAGGGTGGGGTGAAATGCGTCAGTGTCAGTACGGCTTAGGAGGAGCCCAAGGCTGAGGCTGATCAATTTCCTCTTCACCTGTTGAGCTGGCAACATGCGGCGACCTTTTTGTTTTCACAGGCTTACCACCTTGGACCGAGCGTAGATATAGTTAGAGGCTCTTCGGTTTTATACAAATGAAAAGTCTGCAGCTAATTCTGTTGCTGCTGACTTTTAATAAAGAGATGCTCACTTGCCCAGGGATCCAGCAATGTCCTCACTCAGGCCCATTCTTTACTGGTGTGGGGGAAGGCAGCTATGATTCCTAGCAGTTTTGCAGCCGGCTTCCCACTGCGCATGTACAAGCCGTGCTGTGCCCTATGAATGGCCCCACAGCCTCCTGGGACATGTCCCAGGAGTTTGCAGTTAGGGAGAGGAGAACGAACTTCCAGTGAGGTCAGCGGAATTGGGAATGGGTACCTGCTAGAAATAGGTACCCGTTCCCTTCCCCAAAAATGGTTCCAAACGGTGTTGAAGGGGGAAGAAGCGTTAGCAAAACTTGCACTTTAAAGATATTAGACTATACTTTTACTGTTATTGAGATGTATTCTTATGGGTTGGTGACTACTACAGGCCTGTCCACTCAAAAGTTTAACGTTGAGCTTGGTGGACATGAGTCAATTTCTGGCTTCCTTTATGTCCCAGGCACTAGAATCCCAATAGATAGAAAAACCTTCAGGTTTGCAGCATCTACTTAAATGCTATATTATCAGTTTTGCATGGAGTGACCCTTCAAAGCTAGTGGGTCAGTTGAACCGTGTAAGCTACCATTTGAAGCTGAAGTACTTAAACAGGAAAAAAGTGCAGCGCTAATAAGTGAAAATAACCCCCATATAACCGGGAGTAGAAAATATAATTAGACATACATACATAAAAACTATGGAGCTTAAGAAAGTATATGTAAGTAAATAAGTCAAAGTCCAGCAGAACAGTTCATAGTCCAGTGGATAAAGGGAAGTAGATTTTGTGTGTCCAGTAAAGTGCCAAAATAGTGACAAATAGTCCTTAGTGTATCACCACCGTGTATATTTCCACCACCACGGGGCAAATATATTTCTTATCTCTGGTAAGAGTATTCTAACAGCATGTAAAGCCGGTCATAGGCAGCACTCCAAATGATAACATCCGTTGGGTGTCACGCTCAGTAATCCTTGGAGCTATATAACCATCAGAAGTCCTCTCTCATAGGAAACACAAGACCTCTACATAGCGTAATACTGTATAACTCCCGGGTTTATTTAAAACGAATTGCACTTACATTGGCATAGGTAAAGCGGGCAAAGCGATATGGAATTTCAGATAAAAGAAGGAGCAATGGAATGGGGTAGGCTCACTGTCACCCGATGCGTTTCGTCTAAACAGACTTCAACTGGGGTACTTAAGCTGAAGTACTTAAATGAGGAAGGAGGAGCATCTGGTGCACACTGGGTGGTGCTCCTTCCTCATTTAAGTATTGCCTTTGCTAAAACGATGGCGCTGTCATACCAGTAAGGTACATCCCAAACCTTCAAAGGGGGATTAGCGCCATCACTCACCCACAGAACCAGCTGATAAATACCAGTAACCATTTTAATCAGTCCAGCACGGTCCCCAGTTCAAACTAGTCATTTAAAAAAGGTCGTCTGTAATGGCAGTCTTAATATTTCTTTCATAACTGGTTTCCTTTAACTTACCAATATGTTTTTGAGTGGAGCACTTGGAGGTAACCCATGCACATGAAGAACATGAGGATAACTTAGAAACCTAAAAACCGTAATGTAGATAGGGTTCAGGCTGGATTAAAAACCATTCAAACCAAGGAACCTTGTACAGCAAGACAGGAGTGCTAATCACTGTGCTGCCCTAAACTTTGTGCTATCGATGCTGCCTACCTTGACTCAAAGTGGTAGGTATGCCTGGATGTTCAATCCTGTACTTGACCCACCTCAACAAGCCCCATAACTGCTTCATTGTTGGCTATGCAGTTATCCACACACAGGGCGAGGCAGTAAGCATACCTTGGCTCACTAGGATTGTGGCATTGAGGAAACTATTATAATTATTTATTTAGGCCATGAATGGCTCCACTGTTTTGTATCTGGTAAGTAAACTTTAGATAATGGGAACACCAGATGAAATACTTGAAAATAGACAATTGTTGTTGAAGAGTCAAATTATCAGGTTGTATGTACTGCACTGCATATATATATATTCTGTCATTCTATCATTTCGGGTTCAGTTTACAAAGGTAAAACACCGGGATAAGGATCCTTATTTTTTTTTTTTTTTTAAGTGACAGCTATTTTCAGCAGGGACTGATGAGATTTGAAAATAGTCATGTGGCTTGAATTAAATATCCTTACCCTTGTATAAAGATTCTTAATTTGAGCCTTTTGTATATGATTTATGTTGGATGTACAAGAATTTGTCATTTTACAATATAAAAAAAAAGTAAAATTTGTATAGAGAATCTAGTTACAGTATTTAATTTGTCATTCATCTAGTGAGGTTACCAATCCACAAGAATCTTTATTAGATGCCAAGCAGAACAGCAACATGCTTAATTGGCTACCCTGGATAACATTCTTTTCATAAACTTACATTTTTATACTTGATGTTATTTGTCTTTTGTTATCAATCTGTGTTTCTCATTCATAAGACCGACTCATTTCAGCATGTTTTTTTGCATGTTTCTGTTTGTTTTTTTCTTTAATTATTCTGTGACCATAGTTGGCCATGTACTATAAAATCTGATTTCTTTCTTTAGAGTTATGAAATTAATATGTAACACAAGGACAAACCTGAGCAGTCTATTTAATTAGTATCAAATCAGGCAGCCTCTTGCACTATATATTTGATGGTAGATCTAATGCAGGGGTGCTTAACCTTTTGAAGAGCAAGGGCCACTTAAAGAAGTAGTAAACCACCAGCGTTTTTTTTTTATTTTTAAATCAGTTGTATACTCTTTAAAAAAAATTAAAAAAAACCTGTAAGGCAAAGGCATAATGAGCTAGTATGCACCGCATACTAGCTCATTATGAAATACCATAGAACAAAGCTCCACCAGGTCCGCCCGGTCCCCGCAGGAGGAGCTGACATCTTCCCTCAGGGCATCCTTCTGAGGTTCGCGGCTCCGGCACTGTTAGTGGCCGGAGCTACAAGACGTCACTCCCACGCATGCGTGTGGGAGCCCTTCTTCCTGGCAGGGTTTCCGGGCACGGTCCAGCGCTATGCGCTGTGATGTCAGCAGCTGCATGCTAGGTGAATATCTCCTAAACTGTACAGGTTTAGGAGATAGTCCTTTTACCTACAGGAAAGCTTTATCATAGGCTTACCTGAAGGTAAAAAAATATATTTTAGGGTATACAACCACTTTAACTTGTGGTCTATACTAGCACATTATGTGAAGCTTACCGTAGAGCGAAGCCCTTCCAGTGGCGAGCTGTCACCGCTGGCACGGCTTCCATCTTCGTCAGTCTTCCTTCCGGGTTCACGGACTCTGGCTGTGTGTGTGAGACCGGAGCTGCAATGATGCGCTTTTTACAGCACAGGACTCTTAAGGAAGGGCCTGGGTGGCTGTTCCTTCAGAGCGCATTTGCTGGTGATGTCACTGGCTGCATCTACAGTAAATATCATCTAAATTGAGCATATTTAGGAGATATTTACAGTACCTATAGGGTAAGCCTTATTATAGGCTTGCCTATAGGTAAAATTAATGTATGGGGGGGGTATGATTTAGTAACCAGTCATGAGCCACTAACTGTCCTGAGCCCCCTATAAGGCTGCCTTCACTTGGTATTACTCCGCATGGGACAAGGGCAAGTGCTACAGAGGAAGCATCAGCTTATGCAGCTCCTGCTCCCTCCGCAGCGCGCCAGCTCCATGCACGCTGATGCTCTGGGATGGCGGGTCGGCACCAGAGCATGGGCATGTGCTTCCCTGGTTTGAGGTCGCGGGCCACATCAAAGGGATCCGTGGGCCACAGGTTGAACACCCCTGATTTAAAGGATTGTACGTTCAGTTTGTGTAGTGTATAGTCAACCTTAGACATGGGGTTACGCATTTTATGAATTGTCCTAACACTGCCAAGGTGATTACTAGAAATAACTGAATCAAAGTACAGAAAAACAAGAAAGGTGTAACCCTATTTACTGGAGAATCGAGATTACAGTGCTGTAAGATTTCAAAGCCATTATTTTGCTGAAACTGAATTTTTATTGTATTACACTGCTTATAGGCTAAGCCGTGGTAAATCTCGGCTTTAAAATGAGGGGGGGCTGCACTTTTATGATACTACTTATTGCTCCGTGAATACATTTGATATTTGCTGTAAGCAGTTTCCACAGAAAGTGCAGCATATTCACTTATATATATATTTATTCGGTTTGGATTGGCAAAAGATTTGCAATTGCCTTCCCTGCCAGGTAGCACAACTATGTCTGTTTCAGTTACACAAATAACTGGTCGGTCAGGGACCCAGTGACCCCCAGCCTGCTAGATTAATAATAAAGGAGCAGCAGCATACTGATAAGGTCATCCTTCTGCCCATTTAACAAGCAGTAAAACTCTTATAGGTTCAGTGAGCTACCCCCTTCCTCCCCTAGCCTAAGTCCCGCTTGGGTTACAGGAAGCCAATATAAAGACATATTCAGGTATATAATTGTTAATGCACATTTGTGTTGAATAACATTGTACAGGTCTTCTATGCATGAACTTCATTGTCTTCTTTCATAACAGATGGTGTGAGTTTCTTTTTTTGTAGTGTCCTGTGTGCGGTGCATGGGTACTAGTTCAGTGCTGTGTGTAAAGTCGTCAAACTTCCTTCCTATTTATGAGGCTGCTGACTGATTTTACAGATGGAGCATTCAGAGGGGATGGTAAAGCAAATAGGGGCTTTTTCTGAAGGAATTAATAACCTCACTGTGAGTATTAAATCCTTTCTCCTTTCTTCCAGCTAACACTGCTTGGGTTTTTATCTCAGGAGGTGGTTCTTATTTATAGCATAATGTTTGAGTAATACAAATTTAATTGAAATTAAATTGTTTACCCTTTATTAAAGGCAAAGTACTGTCACATTTCCCATCCAGGGGTATTGCTGCATTTCAGGGAATTGATTCTAGTCCATTGAATACTATATTGGGAAGTTTGTTACTTAGAGGTGGGGACCATTAATATTACAGCTATGAGTCAGCCCGTTCAGGGGAACCTTTTCTTAAAAAAAAATTGATGTACAGGTGTGATGTGTGTGTATATAATATATACACCTAGACATCCTATTTCTAAGAAAAGCTCTTTATAATATTTTTTTTTCACAAAAGTAAGTACACTCCTCACATTTTTGTAAATATTTTATTCTATCTTTTCATGTGACAACACTGAAGAAATTACTTTCATGACTGTGCACCGGTGCACAAAGCAAGGCCCATAGTGACATGGATGAGCAAGTTTGGGGTGGAAGAACTTGACTGGCCTGCACAGAGTCCTGACCAAAATGTAGCCCCCCAGCCTTCTGGGACACTTCACAGGACCCAGAAGACTGCAGGACCATTCATAAAGCTCAGCAGGAAACCAGCTGTGAAACCACAAGGCTTCACTGCTGGTTTTCCTTACTTAAGATGCCGCCTCGGCTCAGGTGAGGACAACCTGTATTCCTGGACAGGTAAGAGTCCTTATATTAAAAGTCAGCAGCTACAGTATTTGCAGCTGCTGACTTTTAATTTTTCTGGGGGAGACTGGAGCTCCTCTTTAAGTACAGCTGTCGTGATAGAAAACTAATATAATTGATATTAAAGGTAAACGCCAAATGATGAGGCTCTCCAACTTTTTTTGTTAACGGATCGGCCCCCAAAATATTTTTGTTACAGGTAGAGCCTGGAGGACTGAGTAAGTTCCTGGCTTTCTAATACGTCTTGGATGTACCAATGGCACAATCGCCCTGCCAAAGTTTGAGCATTTATGTGCACCTTTTGTGTTTCAATTCTTCCTGTTGCGTTCTCAATTTTATATAAAAAAAAAAATATTAATAATCCAACAGGGAAAAAGAAACCTCTTCCTAATGAGCACAGCAAATGTGAAGAAAGAGGAACTGAGAGATCTCACCAATAGAGTCCCCAAGAGATAGAAGAATCTGTTGGTTTAATTCTCCAGCATCTATCAAACACCAAAACTTCCATTTTGGGTGGTTGACATTTTTAAAGCTGAAAGAGAATATTGGTTTTATTATTATGGGTATTAGACAGTCTTCTTTTACACCATAATACACCTGCTGGGAGTAAGTTGACCCATTTCCTGGACTTTTGGCAGTTTAAAGAGGGTTTTTGCCCTGTTTGAAATACTGTAGCTGCTGACTTTTGATAAAAGGACACTTACCTGTCTAAGGACCCAGTGCTGTCCTCACCTGGGCTGGTTCTTCACCAGTGGCATGTTTACTGTAGGAAGCCGGTTGTGACTTCTTGTGGCTTCACAGCTGGCTTCCAACCGCACATGCGTGAGCCGCTGTGCACTTTGTGAATGGTCCCACAGCCTTCTGAGACCTGTGATGCATTCCAGAAGCCTGCAAGCAGGGAGAGGGGAGAGAACTTCCAGTGGAATCACCGCAGTGATCTGACCCCCCAAAAAAGTGCCAAAATTAGAAGAGGGGGGCATAAAAGGGAAAGCTCGGTTTTTTTAATGAGCAATTATGATGTGCATAGTACACAATGTATGTGTAAAGACATTTACTGCAACATTTAGAATAAGATAAAGGGCTGGTGTTGAAGGGAAAATGCAGCTTGCTATCTGCAGCATTGTGTTTGTTTTTAACATTAATTTGAAAACCACCTGATATCACTCATAGTTCATTGACAGGTGCGATTTATGTGCAGGTGACTTACTTCTAAGCTGCATCGGCTTTTGCACTTCCATTGATTAGTATAAAAGCGAGATTGCAAACAAAAGCCCATCATAGAGATCATAACACCTTGTCCTATATGATTTCTGCACCCGTCCAGAGGGTTGTACATGGTTATTAATACTCATTTCTGCATTAACTCTCTCCATTTCAGAGCATGCTGAGCCAGGATGAGCTCCTTAACAACTACAGATTTCTAACGAACTACGATTCTTGGAGATAGCACCACAAGTTACCTTTACTGCCAGAATTAGAAGAAGCAAACAACTGCATTGGACGGATTCTGACCGGCAGATGTCACCAGTTGGGTAACACAGATGGAAGTGATGACTTCTACTGGGCCTATGGCTACAAAGGGCCCAACTCTGATCTGGATTGAAGAATATTTCTACCCTCAGTTCAGAGAATGATGCATTATCCTGATGATATCATATCAAATTGTGATAGGCTTAAGCTACATTGGGAAAATATTCCTGTTTTTGAAATCAACTGTAATTATTTGCTATAAATGATCACTAAAAGATGGAACAAACAGCCAGCTATGATAGAAGGCATATAAGAGAATGTAGTAGTTATACATTTGGAGCTGCTACATGTGCAGTCTCCCTAAAATCAAGGGAGCCGCCATTCTTTTTCACCCCATCACCCTGCACAATGTATAAACTCCCTTTGATTCATCTCATTCTCCATAGACCAGACTCTGCTTTTTCCCTGGCAGGTGACACTTTTTTTTTTGCAAAGCAGGGTATATATTTATTCCCCACAGTAGCCTCATTGAAGGCCCATTATAGGAAAAAAACGTATTATTCTCTTTCATGAAAAAAGCCACCTTTTTCAAATTTGGAACACCCCTTATTTAATATCCCCACCCATATTTTGCAATAGCTTACACCATAAGTGAAAAACAAAGTGCCCCATTATCTCTCCTTGCCGCCTGTGCACAGGCTGAACAGAAGAAATCCAACCGATTCCTCCATCTACATGGATGGACAAATCTCCTGTAGTAACTATTGTATTCAGGCAGCTGGCCCCACCAGCTGTCAAAATACCAGGTGCTGTTCAGCAGACCAATCCCCCCGCGGCTCCTTTAATTTTTCAATTGAGAAATAACCCAACAGTGTGGTACCATCTACTGAACGAATTTCGCTCCATGCATGGCCAGCTTTACAGCAGCTCAAAGAATCCTTAGAATCCGACACTTCCAGGAGTGTCGAATGCCTGGCCCCTTCCTATGCTCTATGGCTCCTCCCACTGGCCGCCTGTTTCAATACAGAACACAGGATTTTCAAGCATCCTTACTTCTGCAATACAGTGTAGATCAGTGGTTCTCAACTCCGGTCCTCAGGACCCACCAACAGGCCAGATTTTAAGTATTACCTTGGGGAGATGCAGACTAGAATACTGCAATCACTGTGCAGCAAATGATATCACCTGTGATGCAGTTCAGTTATCCTGCAAACCTGACCTGTTAGTGGGTCCCGAGGACCAGAGTTGAGAACCACTGGTGTAGATGGAGAGGTAGATAGAAATTCACTTTTTTTCAGCAACAGAATTGCTTTAAGCTTTCCTCTGCACGGTAGTTGTTGCTGAAAATATGATCTCATCCTAGCTTAGCTATGCCTCTTTATATATGTAGGTTTTTGTACATACTGTATATAGATACTGGGGGGACAAGTTTATGAAACTTAGACTGAAAAGCTAAGCATTTGCTTAGTGCGTTTTTTTCTAAAGTACATATATTTTTTCCTAATAATATTTATGATGCACAGTTGCAATGTTAGATAGTCCATACACTAGATGCGAGAGATTAGCTATAAAAGGTGTCTAATATTTTTTTGAGAACAGTGAGATCTCTTCCATAATTCCCAACTCTTTTCCCGGCGTCCTGCGAGTTTTAGGTGTTGGCGCACACCTTTTGTCTGTTGTAGCTTCTCCTTTTCATTTGAATAGGCCGCTCTATGCACCACAATGGAACAAAAAGCATACCTGCTGCATTTTCGGTAACCAATCACAGCAAGGCAGGTTTTGGAGGTGATGTGCGCATTGTGGAGGTGCGTTACCGCAGCTCAGTGGTATATACAGGCCATCATCCTTTTCTCAATTTACTATTGAAGTAAAACAGTGATAACGTATGACAGTACCTTTC
Source organism: Glandirana rugosa (assembly GCA_018402905.1). Lineage (NCBI taxonomy): Eukaryota > Metazoa > Chordata > Amphibia > Anura > Ranidae > Glandirana > Glandirana rugosa. The sequence continues at coordinate 781,056 of BLSH010089414.1, read as the reverse complement.
TGTATAATAGAAAGTTGTATATTTTTCTTAATTTAAAAAAATATTTTATTGTTTGCAGAATGAGATGTATATAGTTTGGAAACAAAATGTTTCATCCATCTATTTCTTTATAATTGTCTTTTTATTATATTGGATTCTGCAAAGCTGTTGGTTCCATTTTTCTGCCGAGGTGCCCTGTTCAGGGGGTGTTGTAGAAATGGTGAGGCAGCAGAGCTGGTAACTTTCTGTACACTTTAAAGGACACCTGTACTAAAAGTTGCCTGGCTGTTACATTGACCCTCTGTCTTTTAAATCATTTCTAATGCACTGAATGTCCTTTGATAAATCCACTACATACAGCACTACATGCTTTCTGTCTTGCCCTGCCACTAGATACTGGATCAAACTAAATGAATTAATAAAATCAGTGCAAATAAAAAACACTATATATATATATAATGTTTTTTTTTAATATAGTGGCTGCTGACCCAAAACCAGTGTTTTCACCTCATCAGAACCAAATGTAAATCAATAAATAATGTGCAGCGCTACCAATTTGCACACTAAAGTGCTAGTGCTCTAAAGGTAAACAGTGTGAGGTAATACTCCTCTCATTAACAATAATACTGTGTTTTTATATGGGCATGAATAAAATAAATATTGCTAATCATTCACACTAAAGTGCTAGTGCTACAATGTAATATACAAAAACCTATGAAATAAGGTGTTTGTGCATAAATAAAATCCCAACAAAGTGACTCTTCAATTCAAAATGAATGGAAACAATGTCTCTAGCAGCAACATCAAATCCATAGATGGGACATTTAATCAAGTGTGAAATGGATCCAAACAGGGACAGCCAGGTTTCCGATGGGTGCACAAATATAGAAGGTGCTCCTAAAAAATCGTCCACCAATCACATTGGCTGCTCACCTCACTCCTAGATTTATTGCGCATTCATCCCCAAAACCTGGGATCAGGTAAACTGCCGAGATGACACTCAGATACAATCCTCCATATTAGGCATATTGGAATAAAACTCCGGTTCTTATGGATCTTAGTCACAATCCCCAGCAGTATATGCAAAAAAAAAAAAGGAAACAATCTAATACTCTCTGTTTGGACTATTTTATTTAGCCCCAAAATAAACAGTTTGCACTTACAAGATAAAGCACATAGAGCCGTGCCAATTGGTTACCGCATGTGTAGACAAATCCTGATGGCCACAACGTGACGTGCAGACGTGAGGCTCCTCCCCTAGGCGCGTGTTGTCAAAGGCGTTGTGGACATCAGGATTTGGCTACACATGTGGTAATTAGTCCTGAAGGACCCCATTTCCACTTACCTTTGCAACTATAGGTCTGAAATTTAAAGAAGTCCTCTTGCTAAACAACATTTAAGTTCCTCTTGCCTTCAAGGTATGCATGTAGCACTTTGTCCCTATTTTGACAGTTGGTGTAGATACTGATTCATTGTCCTGCTTCTACTTACTGCTCACTGACTGCCCTGCCACTACACAGCGCTCACTGACTGCCCTGCAACTACACAGCACTCACTGACTGCCCTGCAACTACACAGCGCTCACTGACTGCCCTGCAACTACACAGCGCTCACTGACTGCCCTGCCACTACACAGCGCTCACTGACTGCCCTGCCACTACACAGCACTCACTGACTGCCCTGCAACTACACAGCACTCACTGACTGCCCTGCCACTACATACTGCTCTCTGTCTCACCCTGCCACTACATACTGCTCTCTGTCTCACCCTGCCACTACATACTGCTCTCTGTCTCACCCTGCCACTACATACTGCTCTCTGTCTTACCCTGCCACTACATACTGCTCTCTGTCTTACCCTGCCACTACATACTGCTCACTGTCTTGTCCTGTCACTACGTACTGCTCACTGACTGCCTTGCTACTTTTTACTGCTCATTGCATTGATCTGTCCTGCCATTACATAATGCTCAGTGCCCTGACAATGGCAGTACATACAGCTCATGCTGTGCTCTGCACTGCTACTGGGTACTGTGCATGGCCCTGTACTTCATTACTACTGCTTTCGGCCCTGTCATTGCAGGTTGCTAAATGCCCTGCACATTCTTACTGTTACATAGCACTCACTCCGCAGCTCTGCACTGCATTTCTTACTGCTCACTGTCCTCTACACATTCTCTATATACTGCCCTGCATGCACTACTACACATGCATGGGCAGGAAAGGAAAAAAAAGAAAACCCTGACAGGTATGCTCCCAGCAGAGGGAATTGGAGCAAGCTCTGCTCCACACACCAGTGCTGATGAGTCAGTGTACCCAATATGTGCATTCATAGGGAGCCTGAGCAACAGAGCTGTGCTACTGCCTAATAGGAATTCCCACAAATTGGGCTTCTGGCAGGGGAGTAGCGAATGGCAAGTAATAGGAGAGAAAAATAATGAATTTACTGCACAATCCTACATAGTTTCTTTATACAATCTGAGATAAGTATTTCTACATTGCTTACTAGACCAATAGTTCAAGCAGAATTTCACTTTCATACTGTGGGTCCTACTCTGATGTCTGAATGAAGTATCTCCACTCAGGGCCACTAGCCCAACATATTTTATTAGTACCAGGCCCAAGTTCAGTCCAGCCCTCTCTTGTTCACGATAACAGCCAGGTAGCTAGTATTTTTAAACGAAGTCCAGGAATGACCTCCTGCATTTTTTTCTAATGATGGGTTTACGCCCCTGTGCAGCGCAGCATCTAGTCATTAACTTGTATGAAGGTAAAACTGCATACATGCCAACGTTTTTCAAAAATAATTCAGTAAGTTTACTCCTTGCTGTTAGGTTGACATCTCACACAGTCCGGGTCAGAATTTACTGCTCTGTGATAACATTTAGGGGTCTATTTCAATCTCTCTGGTGGAGAATCATTCCGAAGTCTTTAAATGCTGGTGATTGATTTTCCACCAGAGAATGCTTGGTGAAAGCCACATACTGTACAGTGAAAACAAAAAAAAAAGTTTATTTTTATATCCTTTGTATGAGAATTGGTTATGGTAGCATGACTCATAAGGTGTCTATGATTAGGTTGTATTCTGCCATGTAAAATTGTAAATATATGTATACAGTGTATTTGCTGTATTCTATCCTGAATGATAAAATATATGTTTTGTTTTTTTGCTGAGAATTAAACTACTTTTCCCTTACATTATGAATTTTATGTTGCGCTGCCTGCAATGCTCGATGTAGCAACTGATCATACAAGGTCCATAAATACTGGGACACCGACACAATTCTAATCTTTTGGCTCTATAAACCACCACAATGGATTTGAAATGAAACAAACATGATGTGCTTTAACTGCAGACTTTCAGCTTTAATTTGAGGGTATTTACATCCAAATCAGGTGAACGGTGTAGGAATTACAACAGTTTGTATATGTGCCTCCCACTTTTTAAGGGACCAAAAGTAATGGGACAATTGGCTGCTCAGCTGTTCCATGGCCAGGTGTGTGTTATTCCCTCATTATCCCATTTACAAGGAGCAGATAAAAGGTCCAGAGTTCATTTCAAGTGTGCTATTTGCATTTGGAATCTGTTGCTGTCAACTCTCAATATGAGATCCAAAGAGCTGTCACTATCAGTGTAGCAAGCCATCATTAGGCTGAAAAAAAAAAAAAACAAACCCATCAGAGGAATAGCAAAAACTTTAGGTGTGGCCAAATCAACTGTTTGGAACATCCTTAAAAAGAAAGAACGCAACACCAGAAGACCACGGAAAACAACTGTGGTGGATAACAGAAGAATTCTTTCCCTGGTGAAGAAAACACCTTTCACAACACTTGGCCAGATCAAGAACACTCTCCAGGAGGTAGATGTATGTGTGTCAAAGTCAACAATCAAGAGAAGACTTCACCAGAGTGAATACAGAGGGTTCACCACAAGATGTAAACCATCGGTGAGCCTCAAAAACAGGAAGGCCAGATT
>BLSH010089414.1:738547-756533 GCA_018402905.1 Glandirana rugosa | reverse complement strand
ATTCTAGGGGCCTCCTTGTTAAAGGGGGATTCTGGATGTCAATAAGCTACCCCTCGCACCTCTAGGCCAGGGCTGTGGGAAAGTGGTAAATGTCCTCATCAACATTGGGACATGGAGCTTTGCAATGGGCTGTCCCTTCCAGGCAAGTGCCCCCCCCCCCCATATTGAGGGCACGTGGTCTGGTATAAGTTGGGGGGGGACTCCCTCATCTCCCACTTTTCTTGCATACGAAGATAAGGGTCTCATAGGGATTTTGGGGGGTCCCACAAATTTTGTTTTGTGTGAGGTCCCCCGAAAATCCAAACGAGACCTGATGGGCCTGGTATGGATTGGTGGGGGTCCCCCCCTGCTGTTTTTTATTTTTATGCCGGCTCTTTTGTGCTGCTGTCAGTGAGGAATTCCCAGCTGACAGCAGGGATGACTCTTTGTTTCTTAGTAAGCTGGCGGGTGCCGGCTCCTTAACAACTGATGGTTCATCCCCAGCAAGGATGAGACGCAGTAGTAAAACTCACATTCAAAACGTATCCAAATCAACTCTTAATGCAGCTGCCCTACAAAATCGCATTGAAATCCAGATCAAAAATCGCAATGCACGAGTGGGAACTTAGGCTAAAAAATACATTTTGTGAAGGTCACTTCACAGGGTATATGTATGTTACAACCACTTAGGCCAGTTTCACACTGGGGCAGTAGTGGTAAAGCGCCACTAGTTTTAGCAGAGCTTTACCGATGTTATAGCGGTGCTTTGGCGCCGCAATTCGGGCTGCAGCGGGGCGTTTCTAACCCCCAGGAATGGGCTAAAAGTGCCAGCGTGGCGGCGCTTCTGAAGCAGTGTTCAGCCGATTTGGAAGCGCTGGCCATTAATTTCAATGGCAGGGGCAGCATGCGAGCGGTGTATACAACGCTCCTGCACCACCCCAAAGATGCTGCTTGCAGTACTTTATTTCCTGTCCTGCAAGCGCACCGCCCCAGTGTGAAAGCACTCAGGCTTTCAGACTGGGGTGGATTGGGGGGAGGAGTTTCTCAGGCGCTTTACAGGTGCTATTTTTAGCGATAAAGCGCCTAAAAAATGTCCCAGTGTGAAAGGGGTCTTACAGTGCGGGTGAATGTTGTACATGCTTTGGGAATGCAGATGTGCAGGTGAAGTTGTGTTTCATTATCAGAAATAAATTTCACTAAACGGGTGATATCAGGCCATGAATCAGGTAAGAGGTCATCTCAGCACTTACCAGTCCCCCCAGCCAGCATCCCAATGTGTTTTGTGGTCTTTAGTTGAGGTTCAGACTTTTTGTCCGGTCGGATGGCAAATTTACCTGCAAGAAAACCGGTGATTACAGAGAGTTCTCATTGAGGTGCAAATCAATTCTAAAATAGAAGAATAGTATATTAAAAACCTTAAAGTGTATGTAAACTTTTTACAACAAACTTCACTAATTTGCTCACTTTTGCTCCATTGAGTATGCCATTGAAAGTGCTCTGTTTTATCTGTTCAGCATGTGCAAAAAATACCCGCTGATCCCATTATAAATCTATTAAGCTGATAACTTGTGCTCTCTGTGTCTCCAGCTAGTGATCACAGTTCTCTCCATGGACTACAGAACACCTCCCCTTATGTTATGCAATGAGGAGGGGGTGTTCTTTAGTCCTAGTACAATTTCTGTCCAAGGGTGGAAACATTCTATAGCAGTGGGGTTGATTTACTAAAGGCAAATAGACTGTGAAGTGCAATTGCTCCAGAGCTTAGTAAATGAGGTAAAGTTTCACTTTACAAAGAATACCCAATCACGTGCAAGGAAAATAAAAAAAAACAACAACATTTTTGCTTGCACATGATTGGATGATGGAAGTCATCAGAGCTTCTGCTCATTTAGGCCCCTTCCACACGGGGGCGCTTTACAGGTGATATTTATCTAAAAATAGCGCCTGTAAAGCTCCTCTCCAGTCTTTTCATACTGGGGTGGCTCGGGGCGATGCGCTTGCGGGAGAAAAAACAGACCCCTGCAAGCATGATTTTTGGGTCGGTGAAGGAGCGGTGTATACACCGCTCCTCCACTTCCCCTGCCATTGGAATGAATGGCCAGCGCTCCCAAAGCGCTGACTATGAATCTTTAAAAAAATCCATACATTTCTGAAGTGACTCACACATTTTTACATTCTTGCTTTTCTATATTTTTATTATACATTGAAGTGCATGTAATCTCAAATACTAAAATGTAATATATTTTTGCAGCTTACCAGTCCTTAGATGTGTGCGTGCATTAATTTTATTTTTAAGCTTTTTACCACATTATTTTCACCTGGTGACCCTGAGAGGAATACACATCCAGTCCCTACAAAGCTACACTCATTTCTCCACTGTATCTATGAGGCAGCCATGCTTGTCACACAGGCTGGACTTCAAACAGCTTAGCTACTCTACTACAAAAACGTGAAAGCATTGCACACACGATGCAAATTCCAGACAGGGATTTTCATTCAATGGCCTGTCATTCGTAATTCTCACCATTAGTACGCTCCTTTCAACAGCCGATTTAGATTTTTCGCCAGACAAAAGCTGGATGTGCAGACTAGAAAATTTTTGTCCTACGACAATGCAACGTCTGATTTTCATTCTGTTAGTACAGTTTTTGTACGAAAAAAATCGTACGACCGAGACTACGCATGCTCAGGAACTAAAAAAAGGTGCAAAAATATTCAAAACATTACGTCACTTCTGACGCTAAGCTTGGTCATACAAAAATGTTCATATTGTTAGTACGCTCTTCACTTTCGACATGAGACAAGCATCCAACAGAAAACGGACGTTCTATAGTCCGAAAATTGGATCGTGTGTACAAGGCCTAACTGCTTCACAACTGCACATTAGGCCCCTTTCACACTTGTGCGACCCAATTTTACCGCAATTTTTTGCCGCGATTTGGGATCCGTACGACTTTGGTCCGACTTTGTTGCAACTTTGGCTCAATGAAAACATATTACAAAGTCGTACAGAAATAGTACAGAAATCGCATCTATATTATTCAGGTGCGATTTGCATGAGATTTTGAGAGTTTAACATTGAAGTCTATGGACCTCAAGTTGCATCAAAGTTGGACCAAAGTAATGCAGGGACTACTTTGAAGTGGGCAAGTCGTACAGATATGAACGGTACTCATTGGAAATCATGGGGAATGACTTGTCATGCGACTTTGCAGTGCACAATTGCAGGACAACACGCACAAGTGTGTAAAGGGTCTTAGGCTATCAGCCACACAACAAGTACATTGTGTTTGATAGGTGGGCCAGCTCATAGATTTGCTTTCTTATGTCCCTTGCACACATGGCTGTCTGGCTGCTGTGCATCGCTCCTGGCATTATAGAGCACCCAGGAAGGACAGCTGCAATGTTCAGAATCTGGTGCAGCTGTGCATGGTAGCCAATCAGCTTCTAACTTCAGCTTCTTCAATTGACCTTTTGACAATAAAACCTGGAATTGGTTTCTATGCTGAGCTGCAACAGATTATCCTATTGCCTCTTGGGGGATCAGGAAGGATTTTTTTCCCCTGCTGGAGCAAATTGGATCATGCTTTATTGGGGTTTTTTGCCTTCCTCTGGATCAGCTGTGGGTATAGGATTGTGGGTATATATATATATATATATATATATATACACACACACACAGTATCTCACAAAAGTGAGTACACCGCTCATATTTTTGTAAATATTTTATTCTATCTTTTCATGTGACAACACTGAAGACATTACACCTTGCTACAATGTAAAGTAGTGAGTGTACAGCTTGTATAACAGTGTAAATTTGCTGTCCCCTCAAAATAAGTGAAAATGTCCAAATTGGGCCCAAAGTGTCAATCTTTTGTGTGGCCACCATTATTTTCCAGCACTGCCTTAACCCTCTTGGGCATGGAGTTCACCAGAGCTTCATAGGTTGCCACTGGAGACCTCTTCCACTCCTCCATGACGACATCACAAATCTGTTGGATGTTAGAGACCTTGCGCTCCTCCACCTTCCGTTTGAGGATGCCCCACAGATGCTCAATAGGGTTTAGGTCTGGAGACATGCTTGGCCAGTTCATCACCTTTACCCTCAGCTTCTTTAGCAAGGCAGTGGTCATCTTGGAGATGTGTTTGGGGACGTTATCATGTTGGAATACTGCCTTGCGGCCCAGTCTCCAAGAGGAGGGGATCATGCTCTGCTTCACTATGTCACAGTACATGTTGCCATTCATGGTTCCCTCAATGAACTGTAGCTCCCCAGTGCCGGCAGCACTCATGCAGCCCCAGACCTTGACACTCCCACCACCATGCTTGACTGTAGGCAAGACACACTTGTCTTTGTACTCCTCACCTGGTTGCTGCCACACACGCTTGACACCATCTGAACCAAATAAGTTTATCTTGGTCTCATCAGACCACAGGCCATGGTTCCAGTAATCCATGCCCTTAGCATGCTTGTCTTCAGCAAACTGTTTGCAGGCTTTCTTGTGTATCATCTTTAGAAGAGGCTTCCTTCTGGGACGACAGCCATGCAGACCAATTTGATGCAGTGTGCGCCGGTGTATGGTCTGAGCACTGACAGGCTGACCCCTTCAAACTCTGCACTCAACCTCTTTGGTCGACCATGCGAGGCATGTTCTGAGTGGAACCTGTCCTGATAAACCGCTGTATGGTCTTGGCCTCCGTGCTGCAGCTTAGTTTCAGGGTCTTGGCAATCTTCTTATAGCCTAGGCCATCTTTATGTAGAATGATTCTTTTTTTCAGATCCTCAGAGAGTTATTTGCCATGAGGTGCCATGTTGAACTTCCAGTGACCAGTATGAGAGAGTGAGAGTAATAACACCTGCTCTTCATTCACACCTGAGACCTTGTAACACTAACGAGTCACATGACACCAAGGAGGGAAAATGGCTAATTGGGCCCAATTTTGACATTTTTACTTAGGGGTGTACCCACTTTTGTTGTAGTTGTTGTTCAAGCTGTACACTCACTACTTTACATTGTAGCAAAGTGTCATTTCTTCAGTGTTGTCACATGAAAAGATAGAATAAAATATTTACAAAAATGTGAGGGGTGTACTCACTTTTGTGAGATACTGTATATATATATATATATATATTATATACACACACACATTTTTTTCTTCTTCTATTGGTTGAACTAATTGGACTTGTGTCTTTTTTTTCAGCCAGACTAACTATGTAACTAAAGGCCCATACACACAATGCGAAATTCGGACTGGAATTTTTGTTCAATGGCCAATCGTCCAAAATGCTTATCGTTAGTATGCTTCTTTCGACAGCTGATTTTGATTTTTCATAAGACAAAAGCTGGATGTGCAGACTAGAAAATTTTTTTCGTACAGCAACTCAACGTCCGATTTTCGTATCATTAGTACAGTTTTCGTATGGAAAAAATAGTACGATCACGACTACGCATGCTCAAAAACGAAAAAAAAAAATACATACAAAACTATTCACTTCCGACGCCGAGTTCGGTCGTACAAAAATTTTCATATTATTAGTACGCTCTTCACTTTCAACATGAGACAAGCATCCAACAAGAAACGGACGTTATGTCGTCCGAAGTTCGCATTGTGTGTACGAGGCTTTTGATTTTGCACTCTCCACTTTCGCTTAGTAAAGGTTTCCTTTTAACGTACCTTTTCCTTTGTAGACTAGAAGACCATTAGGCCCCCGAAAGTCAATAGTGTCTCCTATTTTTAAGCTGTCCAAGTACTGGGACATTTTTCCTCCATCTGGAAATTTGGGGTTCACATTTTTGTAATAAACCTGAAATGCAGAACCAACCATTGTTAGAATTTCTCAAAACCTGCAGCAGATACCAATAAGATCCGCATTCAAACACCAGGTTCCAAATGGTGACATTCACAGGATGGTGCATCCTGGACTATGGACGGTTTACAAGAAAATTTAGAGGGTATGCAGGTCTCAATCATCCATTGTTTCATATAATCTGTAAGGCTGCGTTCACACAGGGGCGATCCAACTTCGGCGTGACTTTGCCAGGCGACTTACAACGCGACTTTAGCGCGACCTACAACGCGACTCCATGCCAGGCGACTTTGCCTGTGGCCAATCAGAGAAGGGAGGGAGGGGGTTGCCTGGGAATTTACTGTGCAAATTCTTTTCTTTTTCCTGTAAGTCGCTTCAATATAGATGGAGGATCCGACTTCCTTCTATGGGCACTAAGTCGGATAGAAGTCGCCTTGAAGTAGTACAGGAACCTTTTTTGAAGTCGGAGCGACTTCAGTTGTGTACAGTAAGACAGCTCCCATTCATTTCAATGGGATTTAAGATGTCAAGCGACTTGGGGCGACACAAGTCGGAGCGCAAGTCGCCTCTGTGTGAACGGGTACTTACAGAGTAACTTTGTTAGGCCAACTAAGAGCAAAGAGAAACTTGACTTTCTAGCCAACTGCACTGAAAAAGATAGAAGACCATAGTATTAAAATATTTCTAAGTGCACAACCTTTTATTTCATTCTTAGAGTAACATCTCCAGGGAAGTTATGTCAGACAACTTCCTCTCCTCTGCCAGGCTCTGCAATCGCAGGTCTGAGCAGGGAGCAGATGGATATATAAAGCTCATCACCTATCGCTGACTACAAGTCCTGCTCTGAATAAGGTTATATCGGGATGTATCACCAGCCGTACATGAGGTATTATTTACACTAGCGGTTATCAATTTGGGTTTTGCGGCACCCTTGGGTGCCATCTGGGCTCAGAGGTGCAGTGATGTGTTCCTTATTTTTGCACAGTTATGCTTTTCCATGGTGCAGGCAGGCCAATAGCCAGCATCATAAAGACGTGGGCAATAATTCAAGGTTGCATTAGCTTTCAGAAGGGAACCGAAGTCTGCCTTCATCTACACTCTGCCACCTGCCAACTGGCATGCAGTTGCACCCGGGAAGGCAAGATCCTGATGTGAAAGTGGGGGGCAGAGGACTCTGATGTGAAAGTGGGGGGTAGAGGACCTTGATGTGAAAGTGGGGGGTAGAGGACGCTAATGTGAAAGTGGGGGGGGGGGGTAGAGGACCCTGATGTGAAAGTGCAGGGTAATCTGATGGAAAGTGGGGGATGAAGACTCCGATGTGGAGGGGGGAAAGGACATAAAAATAGGGGACTGGGGACTCTGATGTGAAATGGGGGGATTTGGAACTCTGATGTGAAGAGGGGGCTCTAATGTTAAAGGGGAGGGTGATTTTGCATATTTTTATAGGACGTGGGAAAAAGGTTAGGAAACACTGGTTTACGTCACCAACCAAGGGGACAAATTCTCCCCGCCTCCCAACCAAGTATTCTCTTGTTCAGTGCTACCTTTAAGCCTGGTAAACAGCATGTGTTTTTTTCCATTGAATCCAGCGGGTTGAACGAAAAACAGCTGTTAGCTCTGGTCAGAGGCGCTCTACTAACAATCCAACGTTAGTTCAGAGATCTGCCCCGCTGAGCTGTTGTGTTCTGACACGGGGACTTAGGTCAGCGCTTTCAGCCATTGACTGAGAGAGCTGATCGGGAGCCAGTCGGATGTTGGTTTTCTAGCATGCACGTCCGACAGAAGCCGGTCAGACCGGCTGGCATACATACGGCCGAATGTCAGCTGGTTTTTATTGAGCCAGCCGGTGTCGCCCCATGTGTACGGGGCTTTAGCTTTACTCGTATCTACAGAAAGACATTTTACCTTTACAACCAGATCAACGTGACCTTTCACCTCATCACTGGACACCGGGGTGTACGCCCGAACCACCAAGCTGCCATTGACTTTAGCTGAGAGGTAGATGTGCTGTCCTATAAAAAAAATGATATGTAATAGTGTTATATTCAATTAAAAAAATGCTCATTTTCAGATTTTTCTAATTCTAGAGAATTGTAGATATCTAGACATTCTGTTGATTTGCTAAAACTGGAGAGTGCAAAATCTGGTGCAGCTCTGCATGGTAGCCAATCAGCTTCCAGGTTTTATTGTCAAAGCTTAATTAATCAATATGAAGTTAGAAGCTGTTATAAAGTAAGTGCCATCTTTGCCACTAGATAATCTTCCTATTACATTCTCAATATTATAAATAAGATTAAAGAACTCCAACAGGGAGGTTGAGGACCCCTCATAATGATCATAATAGGTATGAAGCTGACCAAAACCAGCTTGATCAGGTAAAACTGGGAGCTTGACTGGGTAAGCCCGGTCAAGCTGACCTGAAACGTGGGTCAACTTGTAAAGGTACACCCGGACAGGCTGTCAGGAACTCAGCATATGCATCTCACCAGTAGAGTCTGTGAGGGTCTTCATTTATCCAGATCATAGTATAGATAGTTAGTCCCATATAACTGGACATGTAAAGTTGAGGGTGACTACTTCTAGCTCTCCAATAGAGTTCCAGAGAGATATAAGAAACTGTTAACAGGTCTAATTTCCAGCAACTTCCACATACTGAAAATTAAGGTTAATATTGATAATAATTTGCTGTGGAATGTACATTGACGTTGTTATCTCCTTCAATCTCATCATCTTTACCTATAGGAAGTCCCAAAATGTGCTCCGATGATGGTAGACCAAATCGGAATTTCTTGGTGTCATGACTGATTTCCTGCAAAGAGCGATAGTAATGTGTTAATAAAACCATTGGTAATGATGTCAGCAAGAGCAATTTAGCTACACTCACTGTTCGCTGCAGCATGCTATGCGCACCGCATTAATACTCTCCTTGAGGCACCCAAAGGTGTCCCAGGCCGCTAAAGTGGTCGGGTTTGGCTTGAAGAAAAGGTGGCAACCCTAAATGTGCCTCTGTGCCTTTAAGGCCCCTTTCACACATACGGACCGTTTGTCCGTTTTTCATCCATCCGTTGATGGATGAAAAACGGACATCAATGCATCTCTATGGAAAAACGGATGACAACTGATGATCATTCATTTGCATCCGTTTTCATCCTCTTCCGTCAGCATCCGTTTTTTTGAACGGATGAAAGTCCTATTTTTCATCCGTCAAAAAAACGGATCGGACGAAAGACGGATGTAAACTGACAAACGGTCAGTTTTTCATCCGTTTTTGGATTGGTAGTGAATGTAAAAAAAAACTGATGAAAAACTGATGACCACTGATTAAAAAACGGATGAAAAAAAACGGATGAAAAAAACGGATGAAAAACGGATGAACTGATGAACTGATGAACGGTCCGTGTGTGTGAAAGGACCCTTAGGAGGACTGGGTTACCTCCAGGCTCACCTGCCTCTTATCTATCCATTAGAATGCATGTGCTTCCATTGTGGAGATGAGCAGTCATGTTGGAACAAGAAGGGGTCATCCCCAACCTGTTCCCATAAAGTAGGGAGCATGAAATTGTCCAAAATGCCTTGGTATGCTAACACCTTAAGAGTTCCCTTCACTGGAACTAAGGGGCCAAGCCCAACCCCTAAAAAACAACCCCACACCATAATACCCCCTCCACCAAATTATTTGGAGCAGTGCACAAAGCAAGGTCTATAAAGACATGGAGGGGTGAGATTGGGGTGGAGGAACTTCACTGGCCTGCACAGAGTCCTGACCTCATCTTGATAGAACACCTTTGGGATGAATTAGAGTGGAGACAGTGAGCCAGGTCTTCTCGTCCAACATCAGTGCCTGACCTCACAAATGCGCTTTTGGAAGAATGGTCAAACATTCCCATAGACACTCCTAAACCTTGTGGACAGCCTTCCCAGAAGAGTTGAAGCTGTTATAGCTGCAAAGGGTGGGCCAACTCAATATTGAACCCTACAGACTAAGACTGGGATGCCATTAAAATTCATGTGCATGTACAGGCAGGTGTGCCAATACTTTTGACAATATATTGTATGTGCTCCACCAGGCTAAGGTCCTGACGCCATCAAGACCAATGCAAGGTCTATAGTCCTGCAATGGTGTGAGGATGCTGAGGGACAGTCCACCACCGGAAAGAGGGGAAGCACCATCTGCTGGGGAAGTGGAGGATCAGGTAAGTTAAAGTGCTTTTCCTCTCCCCTAGACTAAACCCTTGCCGAGCGGGCACAGTCCCACAGCACAGGATCATTTTCAGATTTCCCGGGGCTGGGCTTAAAGCATCCACGAATGTTTGGCCGTAAGCTTTATACCCTGTCATAGGTTGTACAGTCTGCTGATCCGCAACTTTTCGGCCAATAGCTCCTCAATTACTCTAAGACAGAACAAATAGTTGGGTGGAAAATCCGCTCATGCACTAGTTGTGCATTTTTTTATTCTCTACTTCATGCATATACTTCCCAATTTCATTACGTTTATGTGATCACATTCAGTTTCTATTGATTGTATTGCAATAATCAGTAAAGGGAAGCTTGCAGGCTTTGTACCTGTTTTTCAATGAGAGGAAGAGGATACTTGGTGTTAGGATCCAGGAGGGTGAGCGGCGCCTTCTTTGCTTCTGTTCCCATTGATTTAATCATGAATAATAAAGTGCTCACTATGACCACAGCCAGCGCTATTATCACTAAGGCGTCCTGAGAAGAAAGAGAGATTGTGACATAAGGATGGGGAAAATGCAGATATAGAAGTAACTCTAAGGCTCGATTCACACAAATGCATTTTGCTTTTCAGCGTTTTTTCACTGCTTTTTGCTGTGCTTTCTGCTGTTTTTACTGCGATTTTTGCCACAAGTTGCATTTTTTTACTCTTCTTTATTTGGGGGGAAAATTTTGTTGCTAGGCAGATTTAAAACGTAAAATGCAAATCGCTGTAAAAAATGCAGTACTTGCGTTTTTCTTGCATGCCCTTTCAAGTCTATTACATGCAAAACGCTGCTTTTTGCGGGAAAAAAAGTCCCCAACTCTTTCCAAAAACACAGAGGCACAAAAATGCATTGATGTGAACATGTTCCATAGGCACCCATGTCAAAAAAATTCCCTGCATTTCTGCAAACTGCATCAAAAAATGCACTAGTGTGAATGGAGCCTTACTGGGATTTTTTCCCGTTATGAACGCTCTTGCCAAATATGAACACGTACAGCATAGCATTAAAGCGATTGTAAAGGCTACTTTTTTAAAGAAAAAAAAATATAACAAACATGTCATACTCACCTCCTCTGTGCAGCAGTTTTGCACAGAGTGGCCCCTAACCCCGTCTTCTGGGGTCCTCCAGCGGTGCTCTGGGCTCCTCCTCTTCTCGAGTGACCACCAGGCTTCCCTGGGGTCACCCATGCAGGCGCGCTCCAGAGTCCTGCTGTTGCGTGTATTCACACATACAGTGGGACTCGGCCCCGCCACCTGGCTCCCATGTCACTGGACTTGAATGACAGCCACGGGAGCCAAAGGCTCCCCAGCATTCAATCCAGCCAATGAGAACCGGAGCAGCTCAAGTGAGCTCCGAGGCTCGTTTCCACTGCGGGATCAGATCGGGCTCAGGTAAGTAAAGGTGGGCTCGGGGGGCTGCTGCAAGGGAAAAGGTTTTTCACCTTAATGCCTGGAATGCATTAACCACTTCCTTACTGGGCACTTAAACCCCCCTCCTGCCCAGACCAATTTTTGGCTTTCAGCGCTGTCGCATTTTGAATGACAATTGCGCGGTCGTGCGACGTTGTACCTAAATAAAATTTGCGTCCTTTTTTTCCCACAAATAGAGCTTTCTTTTGGTGGTATTTGATCCCCTCTGCGTCATTTCTGATCGCCGCTATAAACAAAAAATGAGCGACAATTTTGCAAAAAAGAACAATATTTTTTACTTTTTGCTAAAGTACAAATCCATTAAAAAAATTATTCATCGGTTTTGGCCGACATATATTCTTCTACATATTTTTGGGAAAAAAAAAAAATCACAATCGGCGTATATTGATTGGTTTGCGCAAAAGTTATCGCGTCTACAAACTGGGAATTGATTTATGGCGTTTTTATTTTTTTTTTTTTTACTAGTAATGGCGGCGATCTGTGATTTTTAGCGGTAATGCGATATTGGGGGGGACATGTCGGAACATTTTGACACTTTTTTGGGACCAATGACATTTATTCAGCGATCAGAAATTTAAATGTCCACTGATTACTGTATAAATGTCATTGGCAGTGAAGGGGTTAACCTGCAGGGGGCAGTGAAGGGGTTAAATATGTTCCCTGGGTGTGTTCTAACTGTGGGGGGGCATGGCTGGTCGGGACATAACAGATCTAACTGATCCCAGTGACAGGGATCAGTAGATCTGCTATGTCCCCTGTCAAAGAACGGGGAACCGCCGTGTTTACAACGGCGGTTCCCCGTTCTGAGGCTCCTGGAAGTGATCGCGGGTCTCGGGCGGACATCGAGTCCACCCGACCCGCGGGCACGCTCGCGCAGCGTGCGGCGCGTGCGCGCCGCCGCTGCCTCCAGGGGGCGCTTGGGAGCATGCGCAGTGGGAGGACGTCCATGGACGTCCTCCCGGCATTTCAGGTCCGCGCTGGAGCCGTATTTCGGCAATAGCGCGGACCTGGAGGGGTTAAGGTGAAAAACCTTGAGGGTTTACAACCACTTTAAGGCTTGGTTCATACTGCAGCGATGCAAGAACCCTGCAAATCCACTCGCATGTCTCCCGGAGGCAGTTCACATTGCCCTATGCAAACTGCTGGGAGTGTAAAAAGAAAGCTAATGACACCCCCAATCAGTTCGCATATCGCAGTGCGCATAGCAAACTTGCACAGGAATCAAATCTGATTCTGCCGCAGACCAAAAAAGGGTCCTGTGCGAGTTTGCTCTGAATGCCATGCGATTTCAGCCATACAATCTGTATGGCTGAATTTGCATGGCACATAGATCACACTGCAGTGCCGTATGAATCACATCCAATCTCGGACATTGCACCATTGGGAACCGGCCCTTAGGCTCCGTTCACATCTAGGCATTGCTATATTTACAGGCGTTTTTGCAGCGTTTTTTACAGGTGTTTTGAGTCCACAAGTGACCAATGAACTACAGTAAAATGCATGTAATCTGCCAAAAAAGGAGCTCATGCACTTTTTTGAGTGACGGAACTTTTGCTTAAGGCGACAGAACGCCCAGATGTGAACAGAGGCAATTGAAATGAATGGGATTTGTCTTGTTGGACATTTTTGGAGAGGAGGCTAAGAGCAGAAAATCGCCCAAAAACACTCAGATGTGAACGGAGTCTTAGGCCCTTCACACTTGTGCGACTTGTCCTGTGACTACAGGCCCCTTTCACACGGGCGGCTGTTCTGGCACTGTTAAAAGCATGTTTTGTGATATTGACATTACAAGACTCCGGCAACAACAATTACTTGCAGCTGTACATTGCGTTTAGGTGCAGTGGAACATTCTTGACATTTCTGATGTGCTTCCTGTTGATTTTCTTTGGTTGTTGCCGCTGCTATCTGCAGGTGACACAGTGCACTGCTTTTACCTGCAGTTATGTGCAGATAGCTGCATTACATCGTTCCTGGATGCAGTCAAATCTATTTTTTCTAATCGCACAAAATCATCTGTAACAAAACCGTTGCTAAATGCAGAGTGTGAATGGGGCCATAGGAAAGCATTGTCACAGTATAGCTGCGGTAGATAACTTCATCTATTCCACACATGTGAAAGGGGCCTTAGGCTGCAAAGTCGCATGACAAGTCATTCCCCATGATTTACAATGACAACCATTCATATCTGGCCGACTTTATAGTAGTCCCTGCACAACTTTGGTCCGACTTTCATGTGAGTTGAAGTCCATAGACCTCAAGTTTGCACAGGCATTCCCTGAAATCACGTCAAAATTGCTCAACTTTTGAGTCGCGGCAGTGTGAAAGGGGCCTTACAAGCCAGGACTTCTCGTCCAACATCAGTGCCTGACCTCACAAATATGCTTCTGGAAGAATGGTCAAACATTCTCATAGACACTCCTAAACCTTGTGGACAGCCTTCCCAGAAGAGTTGAAGCTGTTATAGCTGCAAAGGGTGGGCCAACTCAATATTGAACCCTAGGGAATAAGACTGGGATGCCATTAAAGTTCATGTGCGTGTAAAGGCAGGCGTCACAATACTTTTGGTAACTTTGTGTACTCACATTGGTCCAAGCTGGGCCAATGTAGCTGTAAAATCACTATACCTAAACTTCAGGCTCAGGCCCCATTCACACCTGTGCAACGTGACTTTTTATTTCTTTTCTTGCACATTTTTTGTGTACTTTTGTTCTTGCACCTTTGTTGGCAGCAAGCCTCAGACATTTTTGCAATGTACGTTTTGTCGCATGACTGCTTCTCACGTTTGGGAAATAATGGCCCCGCAAGCGTGATGCATTTTTCGCACGTTTCCTGGAACTTGAAGGCCTCCAAGGGTATCTATGGCAAAAACTTGTTTAGGGAACCGATTTCAATAATTAAAAATATTATGCTGCATGATAAATGCTCTCGGTAGATAAACACTAAATAAAAAAACAGTGAGGAATAGGTGACAGGTACTCTTTGCAATGCTACAATCTTCCTACAATTCCTGTTTTTCAGTAATCTGAGAGGCATTTGTTAAAAAGACAAAAGGTGCTCCTGCTAATCTGCCATTCCTGGCTTGGCGATGGAGTTCAATGCGTTCCTCTGTAATGATTATACAGAGAGAGAGAGAAATCCATGCTATACTATTATATCTATGGAATTTCCCAGAATCCTCCCCGGCTGCAGACCATCCCATGGTATGACACCACCTCATAACCTGACAGCGGCCAATAGAAGCTCGCCCTTCTCTTCCTATACATCACACCAGACCCGCCCCCTCGCTCACCCATGTGCTGCATTCACAATGAACATTGATAGGGGCACTTCCTATGGCCTCCTGCTGGATGCACAGAGCTCACTCTTCAGCACTACACTCATTTTTATTAATTGTATCAATCTGATCATAATAAAGATCTACATTATGTGACAGTTCTAGCTCTCTTATAACTGGAACCATGTATTCTGCAATCATCAAAAAGCATTCCTTTCCTAGAAGTATTCACCTGCAACTAAATAAGCAATGTTATGTATTGCAATCATTAAAAATAATTAATATAGTAATACAATTATTATTGCACTATGTAAATATAATGCAACCTGCAGATGCTGCATTATTTCTCTGTTCAATAAGATTATGGCAAGCATACCATGCATTCTGCAGGCAGGGATTGCCCTGCAAGTCTACAGCAGGTCTCTGCAAGGTTTTAGTAGTTAAAGGGTTAAATCACAAATGGTGAAGTATAAAAAGGCAAAGCAGGGTTGAGTGAAATTAATCTCTTAATGAGTAACTCACCATTGTGTATCCTGCAGTCAGATGGGCGCTTCTCACATCTTCCTACAAGAGGCTCCTGATTATAGTCCTCTGTCTGCCCCGCCCATGTGCTGCCAGCACCGCCCCCCTGCGCTGGGGAAAGGGGCTCTGTGTGCTGGAGAGTGACAGGAGGGAGGGGCTAAGGTGACAGCTTGTGGATAGCAGGGAGGAATCTGTCTGCTGCTATCCCTTCCTATCAATAGCAAGATTATTATTATTATTATTATTATTATTATACAGGATTTATACAGCGCCAACAGTTTACACAGCGCTTTACAACTTGAGGGTAGACAGTACAAATACAATACACTTAAATTCAGTAGGAGTAAGAGGAATTAGTAATTATATTACTAATAATATAACTTCCAAATAATAATAATGCAATTTCTTCTCATTAATAATGATAATAATAATAGTAGTAATAGAAAATAATAATAACTTCCTAGTAACAAAAATAATGATAATGCTTTCTCTTCCTGTTAAGGATAATAATTAATAATATCACTTTCTAATAACAATAATAATAATAATTAATAATATCACTTTCTAATAATAATAATAATTAATAATATCACTTTCTAATAATAATAATAATAATAATAATTAATAATATCACTTTCTAATAATAATAATAATATCACATTCTAATAATAATAATAATTAATAATATCACTTTCTAATAACAATAATCATAATATCACTTTCTAATAACAATAATAATAATTAATAATATCACTTTCTAATAATAATAGTTAATAATATCACTTTCTAATAAAAATAATTAATAATATCACTTTCTAACAACAATAATCATAATATCACTTTCTAATAACAATAATAATAATTAATAATATCACTTTCTAATAACAATAATAATAATTAATAATATCACTTTCTAACAAAAATAATAATAATATCACTTTCTAATAACAATAATAATAATATCACTTTCTAATAACAACAATAATAATAATTAATAATATCACTTTCTAATAATAATTATAATGATAGATCTTCCTATCATTAGTAGTAATAATAATAATATATATATTAATATTAATAATACTTCATAATAGTAATAATAATACTATCAGTAATAACAATAACAAAATTAATAATCATAATAACTATTCCTTCCTATCATTAATAATATTATTTCTTCCTAATAATAATAGTAGTAGTAATAATAATCATCATCATAATAATATAAATAATAATATCTTTTACTAGCATTAATAATATTTGTAATAATTACAATAAGTAATATTATAATAATAATTTATTTCTTCCTAACAATAATACAAATCGTATGTTACTGCAATACTATGTGTACAACATTACAAATCTGTACCTGACATCTGTTTGTGGTTTTTTGTGAACCAATAAATCTGCTGTTTTTTTTATTTCATCAATACCAGTGTCACGCCTCATTCAGGGCAAGGGCAAAGATTTCTGTATTTGTATGTTCAATAGGGATAGTGGTGTGCCATGGGGTACACCAGGTCATACTTTATTGTAATAATAATAATATCACTTCTCAATAATAACTATGCCAATAATAATGCTATCTCTTCCTATCATCAATAATAATAATATCACTAATATTTCTTCCTAACAATAAAAGTAATATTAATATTAACAGTATCACTTCCAAATACTAACAATAATAATGCTTTATCTTCCTATAATTAATAATAATAATAATAATAATAATAATAAAAAGTGATAGAACAGACTTGCATTTCTGTTTGCTATATAACTTCAAGTACCAGAATGTTTCCTATCATTAATATTAATAGTAATAATAATAATAATAATAATAAAAAGCGTGATAGAACAGATTTGTATTTATGTTTGCTATGGAACTACAAGTACCAGAACTTGATTTATTTCCTGGAGGTATCTCATTGGACTAATGAACTGATGTCTGCTGTTTGTATGCAGGTTATGTCAGCCAGAGAGGATTCCAACCCCTTAGTACTCACTCAGCAGCAGCCCTTGTTGCACTTCTGAAAAGCAATTCTGGCTTGTGGTTCAGGTCATTGTGAGCGGCAATACAATCTTTAATTTTACTTTAAAGGGGGGCGGTCAGGGGGACTGCTTAACTTCTATTTTTACTGCCCCCCCATGTGAATCCCACCTAATGGAAAGCAAAAAACGAGTAGATTTGGGCTCCATTGACAACAATTAGAAATGGATGCTTATCTGCTCAGTACTATGGCATAGAAATGAGGAAGGGGGAGGTGTTCTGTAGTCCAGGGCAGAACCTGGGCTGGCCTGATAACACTACTTGGGATTTCAGTCCAGCAAAGTGTACCCTCTCTAGCTATAGCAAAGCTAGCCTCAGATATACTATAGGTTGGATCAAGTAATTCAAGTAAATGTGGTGTTTAGGGTGCAGATTTCTCTTCTAAGGTCGATTGAAAGTACCCCCCCCCCCCCCACTAAATTTCCGTCTCCCCGTAAAAAAACGTGGTACGACGTGGGATTTGTGGTGTAAATGAACTTAATGAACTAGGTTGGATATCATATAGACTCCGATCGAAACGATATCGATCTCTCCCATGTGAAACGACCTGACTTTAGGGTTCATCACAATAGTCCGGTCGGGTCCAAGACGGGACCTGATGTCTTGTGGAGGGGGAAGGAGTAAAGATACGGTATCATGACTCGTCTATTCGTAGGTAAAGATTAACAACAGTTACCTCGGGTTTAGATGAGCAAAAAACGAAAG
>BLSH010089414.1:703401-722218 GCA_018402905.1 Glandirana rugosa | reverse complement strand
TTACTACAGATTTAAAAGAGGAATGAGAAAAAAGAGAAAGGAAAAAGAAGAAAAAAAAAAAAAGGGGGGGGTAGCCAGTTAGAAGTAAGGAAGGTGCTCCTGAAGCCTCACTAAGTCTGGCGATAAACAGGAAATAGAAGGGTCCCACGTTTTGTCAAATTTGGTTTGAGTATTTTGGAGGGTACAGATGAATTTATCATTGAACATGACACAACTCAGTTTTTGTTTAACATACCGTACTTGAAGTGTACCACCGGATCCAGGATCATACAGTATATGAGGTTAGTGTTCTAGTCTTTTTAGGGATTGCATTATCTGTTTTCCGGAAGAGGACACTTTCAGATATCCAGAATCTGGATATCTTGGGGCATTGCCACCATACAGTTCCTCACAAAAGTGAGTACACCCCTCACATTTTTGTAAATATTTTATTCTATCTTTTCATGTGATAACACTGAAGAAATGACACTTTGCTACAATGTAAAGTAGTGAGTGTACAGCTTTTATAACAGTATAAATTTGCTGTCCCCTCAAAATAGCTCAACACACAGCCATTAATGTCTAAACCGCTGGCAACAAAAGGGAGTACACCCCTAAGTGAAAATGTCAAAATTGGGCCCAATTAGCCATTCTCCATCCTCGGGGTCTTGTGACTCGTTAGTGTTACAAGGTCTCAGATGTAAATGGGGAGCAGGTGTGGTAAATTTGGTGTTATTGCTCTCACTCTCTCATACTGATCACTGGAAGTTCAACATGGCACCTCATGGGAAAGAACTCTCTAAGGATCTGAGAAAAGAATTGTTGCTCTACATAAAGATGGCCTAGGCTATAAGAAGATTGCCAAGACCCTGAAATCGAGCTGCAGCACGGCGGCCAAGACCATACAGTGGTTTAACAGGACAGGTTCCACTCAGAACAGGCCTCGCCATGGTCGACCAAAGAAGTTGAGTGCACGTGCTCAGCATCATATCCAGAGGTTGTCTTTGGGAAATAGACGTATGAGTGCTGCCAGCATTGCTGCAGAGGTTGAAGGGGTGTGGGGTCAGCTTGTCAGTGCTCAGGCCATACACCGCAAACTGCATAAAATTGGTCTGTATGGCTGTTGTCCCAGAAGGAAGCCTCTTCTAAAGATGATGCACAAGAAAGCCCACAAACAGTTTGCTGAAGACAAGCAGACTAATGACATGGATTACTGGAACCATGTCCTGTGGTCTGATGAGACCAAGATAAACTTATTTGGTTCAGATGGTGTCAAGTGTGTGTGGCAGCAACCAGGTGAAGAGTACAAAGACAAGTGTGTCTACAGTCTAGCATGGAGGTGGGAGTGTCATGGACTGGGGCAGCATGAGTGCTGCTGGCACTGGGGAGCTACAGTTCATTGAGGGAACCATGAATGCCAACATGTACTGTGAAATGTTCCCCTCCCTTCGGAGACTGGGCCGCAGGGCAGTATTCCAACATGATAAGGACCCCAAACACACCTCCAAGATGACCACTGCTTTGCTAAAGAAGCTGAGGGTAAAGGTGATGGACAAGCATGTCTCCAGACCTAAAACCTATTGAGCATCTGTGGGGCATCCTGAAATGGAAGGTGGAGGAGCGCAAGGTCTCTAACATCCACCAGCTCCGTGATGTCGTCATGGAGGAGTGGAAGAGGACTCCAGTGGCAACCTGTAAAGCTCTGGTGAACTCCATGCCTAAGAGGGTTAAGGCAGTGCTGGAAAATAATGGTGGCCACACAAAATATTGACACTTTGGGCCCAATTTGGACATTTTCACTTAGGAGTGTACTCACTTTTGTTGCCAGTCGGTTAGACATTAATGGCTGTGTGTTGAGTTATTTTGAGGGGACAGCAAATTTACACTGTTATACAAGCTGTACACTCACTACTTTACATTGTAGCAAAGTGTCATTTCTTGAGGCTGCGTTCATACAGGGGCAATCCGACTTTGGCGCGACTTTGCTAGGCAATTTTTAACATGACTTCAGAGCGACTTACAACGCGACTCCATGCCAGGTGTCTTTACCTATGGCCAATCAGAGAAGGGAGGGAGGGGCTGCCTTCAAAAATTATTTTCTTTTAAACTGTAAAGTCACTTCGATATAGATGGGGGATCCAACTTGGAGGCGACTTCCATTGAATTCTATGGGCACAAGTCGGATAGAAGTCGCCTTGAAGTAGTACAAGAACCTTTTTTGAAGTCGGAGCAACTTCAGTAGTGTACATTAAGACAGCTTCCATTCATTTCAATGGGATTTAAGATGTCAAGCAACTTGGGGTGACACAAGCCGGAGCGCAAGTCACCCCTGTGTGATCGGGCTCTCAGCGTTGTCACATGAAAAGATATATCAAAATATTTACAAAAATGTGCTCACTGAAGCTGTTAGAAAATGAATGCCAATGTAGTTTGGCCACTCTGGTAGGAACCATGTACCACCTAAGTATGGTTTTATAATTAGATGCCACTAAAGTTTTGTTGATATAGATGTTGTTTGCTACTTACTGCCATGTGATGTTTAAGGTAATATTGAGATCTTGTTTCCAATAATGCATATATGGCAGCCTATGGTCAAGATCATACAATATTGAAATGTGGTCCCATGCCAAATTTCCATTTTTACATGAGGACTCAAACGGTGTCAGAAATATTGGATAGACAGTAAGTTTTAGTTTTTAGTTTAATAAAAGATGTGATTTGGTAATATTGGAACAAGTCAGTTGAAGGAAATTAGGATTGTATTCCAAAGTATAGAGGTCACCACCATTCAGGAAATCCCTGGTTATAATAAGCCTTTATTTTCTCACCAGCAGAATTGCCATGGATTGAGGCCCAGGGTGAATTCAGGATTATTAGGAATAGGGAATATGGGAGTGTGGATAGAATGCAGTTTTCTCCTAGTCCTCTGCCTGTCTCATATGGCAATTGAAAATGGGCGTAACGTACTAGGAACTCACACTTCAGTAATGTTTAATTAAGGTTTAAAGATTTCCCTGATTATTGTGTTCTTTCAGATGGGAATACAATGGGAAATGAAGCCAGACATGTGATGCAGCTTCCATGTAGTCATAGCTCCCTTATATCCATCACGCATAATGCAGTTTGATTAATCAGTAAAACCTGTCAACTAATTTCTACAAGTAACAGACGTGTCAAGAGAACCAGCACCCCAAAGAACAAGGTCTCCAGGAATCAGATCAAGAACTTGTTGCTGGTAGTATTTAATTTAGAGTTCTGGGCACCTGTAAGTGTTATATGTCCAAAGCGTGGTCAATAAGGTAGGTCTGACGTTCACTTTGATCATTAGACCTACCTTATGGTCACAAATCCTGCACCAAACACAACAATGTCTAATCCTACCAACCACTAAGGTGCCTGATGCTCTGTCGATATACTATTAATAACTTGATGCTTGTAGAATTCAGTGTAAAGTACTGGGCTCCTGCACTTTGATCAACAGACCTACCTAACTGACACAAATCCGGTGCAAAACACAACAACATTTAACAGCACCAAAGCCAACCGCTCTTGTGCCCGATGCTCTGCCTACACTAGTGTAGCCATGTGCTCTCTTGGGAGTAGCTAGCACCTGTGGTCCACCTCATAGCTGCCCTCAATTCCACCATCTCTCACACATCTGAAGTCACTGAACAGGCCGGCTCTTGTTTTTGTTGTTTTATTTAGGGGAAATAACTTGGATGGGGAAAAGGGGTGACTGTTGGATGCCCAAAGAATTGGTTACAGGATCTCCTATATACACGCCCGTATATACATTTTACTTCCTCCAGCATATCTCTTCTGCAGACTATTTCTCCTTCATTTCTCTCCAGGACATCTCTTTCAGACTATTGCTCCTTCACTTCTCTCCAGCACATCACTTAGTTCCTGACCTGAAGGGAAATTTATCAGGCTCACATAACTCCTTTCTCTTCACCACAGCTAGCACATGGTGAGGTCTGCAAAATGCCAGCAGGGCCTCTGGACCACCCATTACAGGCCAGGGTCTTGGACCCCTTAAAGTGTAGCTTAGTACATTGGTGCTAGGCGGGCCTTTGATGGACTACAACTCCCAGCCCATCCCTCTTCCAGGTCCCACAACCCGCTTCTCTTACAGTGACACTCCTACCCCTGACCGGCTCCCAAGGCCTCACAGACTGTCCACTATTACACTCCCAGACTGTTCCAGGACTTTCTCTTCTGGTTCCTAGGGTCTGTCACTCACCGACTCCAGTGGACCACTTTTAAGTCTCTCAGTAGCACCTCTGCAGCTCTTCTGTTCCCTTGTGTGACTCCAGGAATCACCTCCACTCCTGGCTGTACCGAACCTCCAGGCCTCAAGGTCACCCCCCCAGACTGGGGGCTTCCTCCCAGGTAGAGGCCTCTACAGCACCTCTGCTACATCTTTCGACTTTCACTCCCGACAACTCCTCCCAGTTTGGGCTGATCCTGAGAATTTAAGGAGGCCTGCCCCCTGCCAATCCTGATTGGGGATTGGTCAGGGCTCCTTAAAACACTCCAGGTGGCTTCACCTCACTCCCAACTCTCTGACTAGAAACCTACCTCCAGGTCTAGAAAGAAATGGGGAGGTTCTGGTGACCTCATCTGTTGAATCAACTCGATCCTGAGCCATCCCCAAGCCCAGATCAAAACATTCAGGCCTGCACTTACAGTCGGGCGTGACTAAATTTTGCCTCTCCTAGCAAAAACTCACTACAAAACGCACCTATCACTATATGGGGGCGCTTCACTAGTGCCCGTCGGGGTTTTAAACTACGGACTCCATGCATGCCATGGTATGCTTCTTCTGGGACGGTGATGTCACTGGGTGTGATGTCAAATGCACTCAGCTCCCTAACCACTGAACTAAAACAAGGCCAGAGGTCTGCCTGATTTGCATATAAACGTCTAGGGCTTTAAAGTCCCTTTTCTAGGAAGAAGGGATCTCAGAGGGTGACTGTACTAGTTCAGAGTGAAAAAAATATTATTAAAGTGTTAGTAAAAGTCATTTGTAACTATTGTTAAAATGTTCCATCCCCCTTCTCCTACCTATCCTGCATACCATGAATAAAAAAAGATCTGAGTACTTACCTCTTTTTAATCTGGTCTATTCATGTGATTCAGCAGTTCTGGCTACCCTGTGTAAGGGAGCGCTAAACAGCGGCTATGAATTCCGCAACTGACAGAGGAGCCAGAGCTGCTGGATCATGTGACCAGACCGGATTAAAAGTAGGTAAGTACATTGCTCTTTGGAAGTGGGTGAGGGAACATTCTACCATTTCTAGTTATAGTTTGCTAGGCTTTTTTTCCACTTTTAGGAAAATGTGATCCCTTCAAAGTTTTCTGGGTGTGCTCCAGGGACCTACTCCCAGTTAATTTGTCCACATAAGATGCTTAAGTTAGTTCCACTGTACATGAAGCAGCTCCTACTCTAGTAAAAAATGCTCTTTGATCACCAAACTTCACACTTTTTTTTAGAGAGTAAGCACCCTATTACCATTGAATTTAAAATTGGGGGTCTATAGTTATATGCTAGGGAACATTATGAAAATAGTTGTTGATCCTGCCAGTAGAACCATTCGATAGGCACTTACTTTAATTGAATGGTAATGATTTTCATTCTGCAGTGTTGTCACCCTTTGCTGCTGTAGCTGTTTAAAGGGGAATTCTAGCTTTGAGACCATGTTACACCTATATTTAGCGTGTAACATGAAAAATCTTAACATTCCCCAGCCCCCCCACCAAACAGCTCCTCCTCCCCCACTTATTTGAATCATGGGGTACTTCTTTCCATAGGCTTCTGTTCAGTTTTTAATTCAGTGTGTTTGTGCATGGCTTCAGTTGCACAGCCACATCATCTATTCACAGAGTTCAGCAAAACGAGAGACTACAAGTACCACCCGCACTGCAGCAGAGGGACTTGTAGTTCTCAATGGAGCAAAAGTGCAGTAATGTTACTGCAGTTGTTGTCCATTGTTTAATTAATCCAGCCCCATAGCTCAAGGTTCAATCTTCGGTAGAGACCCGGGGCTGGGGAAAGATTCTGCAGGAGCCAGAACATTGCACCCACAATGCACGTATCATGTTTACAGTGCTCTGCAGGCTCTAGTACAAAAATGTAATAAATGCACCTTTTTTTATTATTGTGGGCGCATTTATTACATTCTTGCAAAAGGTGGAATTTGTCTGGCACTATTGATAACTCTGCCAGTAAATGGCCATGGCTGGTTCTGCTGACAGCCCTATAAAACTGACAGCACATTGCTTTATCCGTAATAGCTGAGGGAAATTAAGTTAAAGCCCCCCTAACCCTGCTAGCAGGGTGCAGTAGAAATCAGCTTCCCACAGATAAATTACATTTAACATGCCAACTTGCCATGAAAATGCCTAAAAGAAACCTAGAGGCTTTAGGTGGAATGACTCAGTTACAAAGTGTCCTTTGAAAACCATTTCAAATTGTTGAGACTGCTTTTCTAAGATAAGTTCACCATCTGGAGCGTGTTACACACTACAAACTAAACATTTCCCAGCACACTTACTAGCCAGTCTGCAAAACAATTTAGCATGCTGGCTGGTAAGCGTGGTGGGAGATCTTTTGTTTGTTTGAGATGTGCATTGCCCTTTAATGTGCACTTTACTGCAAAGGCTGGTTATAGGTTGGGGTGGTTGCCCCTTGTTTTGTACAGCATGTTACATATTACCCCCATATTTAGGGTGTGACGTGTAACATATAACATGCTCCAGTAAATGTCCTGCAGGGCTCTGCCCACAAAGCCGCGTCCTTCATTCACAGGAATCTGTGAATGGGAAAACTACAAGTCCTGTCAGCCATGGCGTCTGACGGCTTGTAGTTCTGAATAAACTGCAAGGGTGCTTATGAGTGCACTAGTAATTCATTCACAAGCCCTGCATCTTTCAAACTGACAGCCTGTACAGAGGTATTGGCTGAAAGCTGTAGGGCTTGTCTGCAGTAGCCTGACGTACCTATGATCCACTGATCACCGGTGCAATGCTTTGCAGGCTCCTGTGGAATTTTTTTTATAAATGAACATTTTTTCTGCAAAAATATGTGCATTTATATTTTTTTCCCAAATGGTTAACTTAGCCTTTAACCAGGGCCGGATTAAC
This sequence comes from Glandirana rugosa, assembly GCA_018402905.1. NCBI lineage: Eukaryota > Metazoa > Chordata > Amphibia > Anura > Ranidae > Glandirana > Glandirana rugosa. Next base: position 715,093 of record BLSH010089414.1, on the reverse strand, counting down.
ATAGGGGCTATTGGAGCTGTAGCTCCAGGCCCCTTCCTTAAGATAGGCCCAACCCAGTGGTGTGAGGGAGTCACTAGAGCTGCCCAGCCCTGCTCTGTGTGCAGTGTACACATGACTGATACGTAAATCGCGGTGGCATTGATATGTAAATTTTTCTCCCACGCCCCTCTGTCTCACCACCCATCCTCCTCTATTTCTCACCCCCTCTCTATTAAATTTAATTTGTTTCAATATTTAATTTGTTTTAACAAACATTTTTTGCATTTTCATTGTATTTATTTCCATAAAAAGGGCCACCAAATTCTCCATACCAGCCCCACGATGCTCTTAATCCAGCCCTGCCTTTAACACAAATATACTATAAACATGTTTACTTTATGCAAGCCATTCCTATTAACAATACTTGTCCAGAGTAGGGAAATTAAATAAATTGAGGAAATACAGGGTGTTCAGTTTAAAAACACAGAAAGAGGAATGTCTGGTTGTCTACTTTCCTATGGATTCTGCTCTTTGACCAAGGTCATGTAAACTCAACTCAAGACTTTTCTGTGATCTCCTATGCCAGGGTTTCTCAACCAGGGTTTCTCCAGAGGTTGCTAGGGGTTCCTTGACCAATGGTCAATTTCTACCTCTCAGATAAATTCCCAATTACATCATTGATATTTTTAGCTATCTGTAAGGGGGGAATTCTTCTCAATGACCACAAGTGTAAGGAGCATTCTTCCCATTGACCATCACACTAATGTATCATGAGTTGTAGATTTTTAATTTTTAGCAGGGGTTCCCCGAGACCGGAGAATTATTTCAAGGGTTCCTCTGTGTTGAAAAGGTTGAGAAAGGCTGTCCTATGCTTTCCTAACTTCTGCTGCTGCTTTATTCCAAAGGGGAGCTTTTCCGCTCTCTACTGGTCAAAATGGAAACTACCTTGTAAATCTTGCTTGAAACTGGAAAAATGGGGGATGTCAAAATGTCTTTTTTTCTGTGAATCAGTTAGATTGCTCAAAGACACAATGGGTGAGATTTACTAAAACTGGTTTACACACAGAATCCGGTGCAGCTGTGTATAGTAACCAATCAGATTCCAGGTTTTATTGCCAAAGCTTAATTGAACAAGCTGAAGTTAGAAGCTGATTGATTACTATACACAGTTGCACCAGATTCAGTGTGCACTAGTTTTAATAAACCTCCGTTCATAGAGGGGCGATCCGACTTAAGCAGGCTTTGCTAGGCGACTTTCAGTGCGACTTCAGCTCGACTTCAGGCAACTTACAGTGCGCAACTTCATGCCAGGCGACTTTGCCTCTGGCCGATCAGAGAAGAGAGGGAGGGGGTTAACTTAAAAAAAAAAAAAAAACGTAAAGTCGCTTCAATATAGATGGGGGATCCGACTTGGAGGCGACTTCTATTGAATTCTATGGGCACAAGTCGGATAGAAGACGCCTTGAAGTCACGCAGAAACCTTTTTTGAAGTCGGAGCGACTTCAGTAGCGTACATTAAGACGGCTCCCATTCATTTAAATGGGATTTAAGATGTCGGACGACTCAAGTCGGAGCGCAACGGGCCCTTAATCTACCCCAATATGTCCATTTCAGTAAGCCTGGATAGCTCCTGAACACACTCAGCAAAGGTGACACCAACTTTCAATCATCAGATGATAATGAATTCAACCCCATTTAACTTAACTTACTACAACATCCTGCAAAGCACTGCCTTCTTTCTATCATCACAGTCTAGCGTTAATGATCTCTATTCTGGCTTTAGTTTTCTGTTCCCATTTAAAGGTGCTATGTCAGCAGAAAAGTATGGGGCTGCCATGGCTGGCCTCTTTATGATAATGTTAGTTGCCAGGCTGTATCTGACTTGAATGAAATTCCTTATCTCTATACATAAAACCTACCCAAAAACAACTTTGTGAAACCACAGAAAAAGTCACTTGCCTTATATTCTGGTACGCAATATAAGCATATGAATAGTATGGACACTGCCTGTAACCTATTCATATGTTTATCTCTATACATATTTTGGGTCAAAGAATCAGAAAGCATTGGAGAGAAAGCATCGGTATGACTGCCAGGAGACTAGCATACCCAAAACGAGTTCAGCAGTGCCAGCCCCCACATGTTTTATGACTGCCATTTTAGTAGCATAATTATAATATTTAATTATAAAGTATGTGCTTCCCGCTTAGTAGTGCTACATGTTGTGTTTTACTTTTCCTCTTCATTAGTGCAAGCCAAGCAGCTTAATGACTTATTCCTTAATTGATTTTATCACAGCAGTTGTCCTGTAGAGTTGCTGGTTGTTCAGTTTCACATACAGATTGCCACTCAAGGGAGAATCTACAGATCTGTATATGAAATACAATTCAAAAAATAAGAAACAGAAAATGTGTGAAAATCAAATCAGAAATGACTTCCTGATAAACAATATTAGCTCTCAACGAACATTTAATGAAAATGTACTATGATTATTGTTTAAAAAGCTCAGTATGCAATGATTTATAGAAAAACCTTCTTGCCTAGGAACCAGCATATACAGAACACACTATAATTAAGAGCTGCTGCTGTATATAAATAGCACTCAAAGGAATAGCTAGATCAAATGTTAGCTTGTACAGCGCATGCTCACTCTATTTTCCACGTGCAAAATAATAATACAATAAATTAATAATAAAGTGCCTGTGCTTAATATTGCAATTGATAATAAATACATACATTGATAAAATAGGGGATTGTAAGCTGTAAGCAAAGCCAAGTTCTTAAATTGATGCCCAATAAATATTAAGGATTTTACGCCATGAGAAGCTTCATTCTATTTAATTAAGCAGAGCACCCGTCCCATAGCAGTCCGTGAGCCATCCCAAAGAGGCAGCACAGGAGTTGGAGGAGCTCACGGAGGCACTTAAAAGGCAGGTCCCCCATAAGCAGACCTGCAAGCAAGACCCTCCCTTGAAACAAGGAGTAAGGGTCCAAATCATCTGGTGAGTGCGGGGTTATCCCGGTCCCCTTGGTTTGGAGAGGATTCACAATTAATCACACAGTGGAAGGAAGCAAATTTTGCACAGAAGCACTTCACACACTTTTTAAAGACTCTTTAAGCACTTTATATATATATATTTTGCACATGTGCCACTAATTTATCAATTGCAACATTAACACAGGCACTTTATTATTAATTTATTGTATTATTATTTTGCATGTGGAAAATAGAGTGAGTATGCGCTGTACAATCTAACACAGTATGCAATGATAGGCTCTCATCACAGCGATTCCCATAGTAGCATGAGACTCTCAGATATGGAACATTTTCATGTGAAGGTCTCAGAATTGCTGAGTGGAGTGATTCTAAGATCATATATACAGCTACTCTTACCTGAACCCTTTGGGACGATCCTGACTGTCAGCAACCAGCTTAACCTCCCCTGGTGACTGCAGTAGTACCACATCCTTGCATTCTGTGTAGATGGACTCTGAAGAGCTTCCATTGGAAAGAGCACCTACCACAGAGTCATAAATAAGCATGGTTAATATCAACGGGTGCATTACATTTTACTCTTCCATGGTGGGAGAAAAGTTGCTTTCAGTTACACAGTGTAGGTATTGTGAGCTGCTGGTTGTCAGCATTGTGGACAGTGTATACATGTCACCTAGGTTTCTCACCTACACACGATGAGGGTCTCCAGGGTTTGTGTTTGTTGTGGAAGAGACAAACTTTGCTTCTTTCTTAGATCTTAATGAGTTTTATTCTGGGTCCTGAAGCCCAGAGACTCTGTAGCATTTTAGGTGGGATAAATCCTCCAGTCCATACCTTAGGCTGCCCATACACAGATTTGAACGATTAATGGGCAGGCTGAATGTACCAAGTTGATCGATCAACTTGGATACAACCAGCCTACCGGATTCACTTTTGATTATCGCAAGTGGCTGCTATAGCCACTAGCTATAATCAGGGTCTTCTACCGGCGGGGGCGGCTTCCCCCGCCCCTCTGCCAGGGGAGAAGACAATTGCTAGGCAGGAGGGATTCCTCTGCCAGCACTATCTGTGTTGATGGGGGAATCATGTGAATTTCTTTCCTGCAACCTTATATGGGCTGCCTTATTTGTTGGCCAGACCTAACAAATTAGTCTCATCAGTCCTCAGGCCTTTTTATATCCATGCTGACTGACGCTACAGGCTCTCTTTCACTCTCTCTGTTGTGGGAGCCTGCTGCTAGGTGATAAGGAATACTGACAAAACACTAAAAAGGTACAAGCATCGGACAAGCTTCGGGCAAGCAGGTATTTTGTTTGTTTTATGCAATGGAATTGTTGTACAAAGCCCTATTACATTGTTGCTATGTTTATTTTCTGACTTGTTGAATAATAGTGCAGGACAAACCTGCTTGGACTGTTCCCAGGGAATCCCTGTCCCATGCATTGTTATTGCTGCCAATACCAGCTGTGCATGTCTCCTTTACAGAACCTAGACATTCCTGTGCTTACCCTGCCCCCTTGAGCCATCAGGACAGTCTGGCATTTGAGGAGATAATAAAGGAGGTTGCTACAAGCACTGGCATATTCCTCCACTTCCTCTCTCTGGAGCTATAATCCTACAGTTAACCAATAGAAATCAGCCAGGACCCCCAAACTCCATCTAAGAAGCCATAGATAAGGAGAGCCAACAGTGCCCTGCCACATTAGGTCACACAGCAAGGGGACCAATGTGACAGACTACAGGCAAGGTAAACACCTAGGCACAAACTCAGGTGAAAGCAAGTAGGTAGAGCAACCTTCAGCTTACCTGTGTCCTGCTGGTGACAAGGGCACCTATATCTGCCTAAGCTGCAGTCTGCATTAAAGAACCCAAAATGCAGTATTAGCCCCTCTACCTGAAGCATCCTGACGGATGGCCCCTTTCTGTTCCAACATGACTGTACACCAGTGCACAAAGCAGGGTGCATAAAGACATGGATGAGCGAGTTTGGGGTGGAGGAACTTGACTGGCCTGCACAGAGTCCTGATCTTAACAGGATAGAACATGTTTGGCGTGAATTAAAACGGAAACGAAGAGCCAGGCATTCTCATCCACCTCACAAATGTGCTTCATGAGAAAATGGTCAAACATTCCCATAGACACACTCCTTGTGGACAGCCTTCCCGGAAGAGTTGAAGCTGTTATAGCTGCAAAGGGTGGGCCAATTCAATATTGAACCCTATGGACTAAGACTGGGATGCCATTAAAGTTCATGTGCGTGTAAGCACCGGTTCACACTACTGCGTGCGGCCAGTGTGAATCACATGCGATCTCTATGTGATGCGATATCAGCCATACAGATAGTATGGCTGAAATCACATTGCATTCAGAACAAACTCGCACAGGACCCTTTTTTTCCGCAACAGCAGAATCGGATCGCATGGGTGTTCACACCCATGCGATCCGATTCCTGTGCGAGTTTGCAGTTCGCAGTGTGATATGCAAATTGATTTGGGGATGTCATTAGCTTTCTATTGACACTCCTCGAAGTTCGCATACGACATGCAATGTGGGAACTCGCAGTGGATTTGCAGGGTTCCCACATCGCAGCAGTGTGAACCAGCCCTTAAGACAGGCATCCCAATACTTTTGGTAATATAGTGTATATACACACACACAGACACTGTATACACATATAGGTGGGGTGGAGGTAAAGAAAGTCCAACAGACTTAAATGTGATAACATACATTTGTGCTTATAGTTTTACATACCCTGCAGAATTTATGATTTCTTGGCCATTTTTCAGAGAATATGAATGATAACACAAAAACTTTTCTTTCATTCATGGTTAGTGTTTGGCTGAAGCCATTTATTATCAATCAACGGTGTTTACTCTTTTTAAATCATAATAACAACAGAAACTACCCAAATGACCCTGATCAATAGTTTACATACCCCAGTTCTTAATACCGTGTATTGCCCCCTTTAACATCAATGACAGCCTAAAGTCTTTGGCGGTATTGGTGGATGAGGCTCTTTATCTTCTCAGATGGTAAAGCTGCCCATTCCTCTTGGCAAAAAGCCCTCCAGTTCCTGGAAATTCTTGGGCTGTCTTGCATGAACTGCACGTTTGAGATCTCCCCAGAGTGGCTCAATAATATTGAGGTCAGGAGAATGAGATGGCCACTCCATAACCTTCACTTTATTCTGCTGTAGCCAATGACAGGTCGACTTGGCCTTGTGTTTTGGATCATTGTCATGTTGGAATCAGGGCCGTCTTTAATATTGATTGGACCCTGGGCGAACATTTTCTTGGGCCCCCCCAATGCAATTTTGCTCTCCACCTGCTCTGAGACATACAATAAATAGCAGCTAGACTCAAAATCAGTTTACTGAATCAGATCAGGCATTGATTGCGGTTGGTTGCCAGAGGTTACAGCATATCATTACCGCTTATTGACTTGCTGCTAGAGGTTACAGCACACATTGCAGCTCACTGATTAGTTGATAGAGGGTACAGAACATGGTTTCTGCTTGTTGATTGGTTGCTAGAGATTACTGTGCATCAATACTACTCAATGATTGGTTTCTAGAGGTTACTGCACATCATTACTGCTCACTGATTGATTGCCAGAGGTTACAGGACATCATCTCCTCACTGCCTACACACCATGGACTGGGGTACGCAAAGTCACTTTCCTGAAACCACAGAAACATGCTGCCCTTTAGCAATTACATAGCAGTGCCATCAGTTGTTAATGACACCCTCACGCATCTACTGACGTGCTGTGGCACCGTGTGATTTTAAAAGAGGGTTAGGGACTTTCTTCCACATTTTTAGCACATAGAGCAACCCATTGAAATGAATGGGCTGTGCTACAAGCGACCTAAATCTTTATCCACCCTGTCAGTACACCTTTGACTCCTAAAAACCTCTGCACTGCAAACCTCCCCTTCTTTAACTCTACCTGCCTCCTCTGCTCATCTTTGCACCAACATTTCTTACCTCTATACATAGCCTCCATGCTCACCTGTGCACCCCAGACTGTAAATCCTTCCCTGCACATCCCCCACTACCCAACCCCCCCCAACCCCCTCCCACCACCACCACCACCAATGTGCTTACCTTTGCAGAACAGGCTGATGCTAGGCTTAATAACCCCAGTTGTAGGCAGGACTTTCAAGCATGCCCCTGTACCTCTCCAGTGGGCAGCATTAAGTATAGGTGATGGTGGCTATGACCTCAAGGAGGGCATGATGCACATATGAATGCCGCCTCTATTTACATATGAATGCCGCTGGCCTCCACTATTTACATATGAATGCCACAGCTATTTACATATCAATGCTGGCTATTTAGATGTAAACACAGGGTCTGCAGGTGAGCTATCTGTACATGACAATAAGACAGAGCTGGGCAACATTAGTAGCAGCACTTCACACTGAGATATCGGGACACAGCACAGGACTAAACCGTCAAGAGACAAGGGAATTTAAAGCATTATAGTTGGTAAGTATGAGGCAGCAGCTTTGGGCCCCACAAAAATGACAGAGCCCAGGGCAGCTGCCCTTTTTGTCCTGCCTTAAAGACGGCCCTGGTTGGAATGTCCAAGTACATCCCATGCGCAGCTTCTTGGCTGATAAATGCAAATGTTCCTCCAGTATTTCTTGATAACATACTGCATTCATCTTGCCATCAATTTTGACCAAATTTCCTGTGCCTTTGTAGCTCACACATCCCCCAAAACATCTGCGATCCACCTCTGTGTTTCACAGTAGGAATGGTGTACCTTTCATCACAGGCCTTGTTGACTCCTCTCCAAATGTAGCGTTTATGGTGGCCAAAAAGCTCACTTTTGGTCTCATCACTCAAAATGACTTTGTGCCAGAAGGTTTGAGGCTTGTCTCTGTGCTGTTTGGCGTATTGTAAGCGGGATACTTTTTGGCATTTGCGTAGTAACACATTTCTTCTGGTGACTCGACCATGCAGCCCATCTTTCTTCAAGTGCCTCGTTATTGTGCATCTTGAAACAGCCACACCACATGTTTTCAGAGAGTCCTGTATTTCACCCGAAATTATTTGCGGGTTTTTCTTTGCATTCCAAACTATTTTTCTGGCAGTTGTGGTAGAAAATTTGGTTGGTCTACCTAACCGTGGTTTGGTTTCAACAGAACCCCTCATTTTCCACTTCTTGATTAGTGTTTGAACACTGCTGATTGGCATTCTCAGTGCCTTGGATATCTTTTTCTATCCTTTTCCTGTTTTATACAGCTCAATTACCTTTTCCCACAGATCCTTTGACAATTCTTTTGCTTTCCCCATGACTCAGAATCCAGAAACGTTAGTGCAGCACTGGATGAACGATGCAACGGTCTGTCAGGAGTCCAGAAACCCATTGACCTTTTATACACACACACTAATTATAAGCAAACAGATCACAGGTGAGGATGGTTACCATTAATAGCCATTCAAACCCCTTTGTGTCAACTTGTGTGCATGTTATCAGGCCAAAATCACCAGGGTATGTAAACTTTTGATCAGGGTCATTTGGGTAGTTCCTGTTGTCATTATGATTTAAAAAAAATAAACACAGTTGGTTGATAATAAATGGCTTCAGCGAAACACTAACCATGAGTGAAAAAAATGTTTTTTGTGTTCTCATTCATATTCTCTGAAAAATTGCCAAGAAATCATAAATTCTGCCAGGGTATGTAAACTTATGAGCACAACTGTATATGAACCAATTAGAATCCATCTTGTAATGGCCTGCCATCAGCTGAATACATTCTGATTTAGTTCTGATTCTAGTTGCTATGGGTTTCTGAATTTAAGTAATATACGAAATGAGAATTCTTTGAATAAGCAAATATTATATTCAATTAAAAAATAAGTAAGCTTGTACATACCTGACTGTTCTTGGGAGTTGGAAATCTGATTAGACTGATCTTCTGTACCGATCCATGTATTGTCTGTAGCGGCATCATTCCGATAGTGGCCCATTTCTGTTGACTCTTTAATTGACATTAAATAATTTTAGTAACCTGTCCCATAAAATCATAAACCTCGGTTAAGTGCCACATGACATGAAATCGGACTGTTAGAAAATCGAGTTTTTAGGACCACAGAAAAAGATTAACTGAGGGCATTATTTTATTTGAAACCCAACTCTACTGACCACCACCTAGCACAAGCTCTGCACTGCTGAAAGAAAAAAAATAACATACTTACCTTTTGTCCAGCGATCTTTGGTCTGATCAAGTGACATCACAGGTCCTCTTTGTGCTCTTATTCCACCGGCAGAAATCAGAGTACCATAAGCAATTTCAGTACAGGAGAGGTGTCTGTAAGACTGATGGTAAGGGTAGATTTCAGCTTTAAATTGCCAAACCAGATTCAAGGGATCAGTATAAACGTAATATCATGATTTTGTTGTGAAGCAGTCTAATTGTAAGATACCCCTACACAGTGTTGCCAACCGCCAGTAAATTTACTGACAGTTCAGCAAGAAAAACACAGCTCAGACAGCACAGCTGCTGGTAAATTCAAATAGACTGAATACTCCTTGTCCAGGTGCTCTGACTCATGAGAGCCTTCCAACTCTCGTATTTAGCAGTAACAGCAATCCAAAAGCGATTGAGCCGGCACTCCAGAAATTCTTCCAATTACTTTATTGACTGTAGACCATGCACTTTACGGTATGTGCATGGTCTACAGTCAATAAAGTTATTGGAAGAATTTCTGGATTGCTGTTACTGCTAAATTTACTGACGGTTTGTAAAAATAATTTTTTAGTGATTTTTACAACTGTCTATAAATACCAGGGTCTGATAATCTGTCATGCTTTTTAAGTGTAAACTGGGCAAACTACTTGATATGGGTATTGTCAGTGTTTCCATGTTGTTTTTAAATATCAATTGTCTTAGTTTTTAATAGGAGTTCAGTTATTTTTCAGGTTGTCAGTAAAAAATGTGCTCCGCCAGTAAATTCTCCATGTATCACCTGCTAAACCTTCTTGCAAGCGTCACCCCTTTAGGTTACTGGGTCCCTAGCTTGACTTCCACTGAGATATTTCCACCTCTTCACCGTCCCTGGCTGGCGTAAAGGGCTACTCTGGTACTCTAGAGTTTTCTACTTTGCCACTAGCGACAGGAATGACAGTCCTTCCCCGACTGGCAACTGTGTCCTTTCACCTCTGGCAAAGAGGGGTTCTCCGGCCGGCAGAACCCCTAAGACATTTGACTTTCAACTGTGATCAGCTGTGGTCATTTTGATTAGCTCAGCACAAAAAGAGCTTTCCTGGAGCATTTCAGTCCATTTTAGTGCAACTGAGGCAAACAATCAACTATGGGTGGCAAGGCATACTGGTCAGAGAGGCTACCAAGAGGCCTACAACAGCTCTGAAGCAGTTGCAGGAATTTATGACAAAGAGTGGTCATTCTGTGCATGTAACAACAATTTCACACATTTTCCACAAATGTGGCTTGTATGGGAGGGTTGCAAGAAAAAAACCACTCCTCATGGAGGGCCACATGCAGTCACGACTGAGCTTTGCCAAAACGCACCTCGAAGACTCTGAGGCCACATGGAAAAAGGCGTTATGGTCAGATGAAACTAAAATTGAATTATTTGGCCTAAACACCAAACGATATGTCTGGCAAAAATCCAATACTGCTCACCATTCAAATAACACCATTCCTACAGTAAAGCATGGAGGTGGTAATATCCTGTTATTGGGGTGTTTCTCTGCAGTAGGGACTGGAGCACTTGTCAGGATAGAGGGAAAATGGATGGGGCAAAATATCATTGAATTCTTGAGGAAAATCTGCTGCCAGAAAGTTGTCAATGGGAAGAAGGCTTGCCTTCCAACATGATTCAATTACCTAAAGCACACAGCAAAAATGACCACACAGTGGTTGAAGGAGAAAAAGGTGAGTGGCCTAGTCAGAGCCCAGACTTAAACCCCATAGAAAATCTGTGGAATGACTTGAAGACTGCAGTCCACAAACGGTCACCATCAAATTTAACTGAACTTCAGCAGTTCTGCAAAGAAGAATGGGCAAATATTGCAAAGTCTAGATGTGCAAAGTTAGTAGAGACAAATTCCATCAGACTAAAGGCTGTAATTAAAGCAAAAGGTGGCTCCACATAATGCTGACACTAAGGAGGTTATCCCTTTTCCAACTCAGTGATTCTGTTTAAGAGTAAATACAGCTGGATAAAACAAAAACTGTCTGTCTTCATTTCAGTTTGCAAAGCAACAAAATATTATTTTAAGGGGGCGGGTGATTATTTTCTATACCCACTGTATATGTTAACCACAACAGTACCTGGCACGAAAACCCCCTTCCTGTCCAGGCCATTTTTCAGCTTTCAGCGCTCTCACACTTTGAATGACAATTACTCAGTCATGCAACACGGTATTACTTCTGTCTGTCAAAAACAAAATAGGTCGACATAAATGAGAATTTGTCTTAGTGACTCAACCTTTTCCCTATTGGAGGAATCACAGTCGTAATACACCTCGGTGGAAAACGAAATTAATGTCGGAAATCAGACTACCTTAAACAGAGATGATTGAAACGTGTAGATCTGAAACGTTATAAACGGGTAAGAAGAAACGTCTTGACGACTTCAAGTCAATTTAAACTACCACTGGCAAACACCTGACGTCAGAAGTTCAGTAAGGTGTCTAAAAGATACCCCAAATTCAGACCCGAGACTGATCCGGTGAGTGGAA
>BLSH010089414.1:632625-652647 GCA_018402905.1 Glandirana rugosa | reverse complement strand
TGGGATGTAGAGGATTATTTTGGACAGATGTGTGTCAGATGTGGCAAATTATTATGGGCAGATGTGCCAGACGATGGTGGGCAGATTACTGACAGGTGTGCACCAGATGTGCCAGAATATGATGGGCAGATGATGAGCAGATGTTCCAGATGATGATGGGCAGGTTATTATTGAAAGATGTGCCAGGTGATGATAGGCAGATGTGCCAGATAATGTATCAGATGATGGCCAGATGTTTACTGATGATGCGCCAGAATATGATGGGCAGATGTGCCAGATGATGAGCAGATTATTATTGGTAGATGGGCAGATGTGCGCCAGATGATGGGCAGAATATTTACTGGCAGATGTGCGTTAGATGATGGGCAGATGTGCGTTAGATGATGGGCAGATGTGCATCAGATGATGAGCAGATTAGTACTGCCAGATGTGCCAGATGATGGGCTGATGTGCCAGATGGGCAGATGTGCCAGATGATGGGCAGATGATGGGCCAGATGTTTACTGATGATGCGCCAGAATATGATGGGCAGATGTGCCAGATGATAAGCAGATTATTATTGGTAGATGGGCAGATGTGCCAGATGTGCGCCAGATGATGGGCAGAATATTTACTGGCAGATGTGCGTTAGATGGGCAGATGTGCGTTAGATGATGTGCAGATTATTACTGCCAGATGTGCCAGATGATGGGCTGATGTGCCAGATAGGCAGATGTGCCAGATGATGGGCAGATGTGCCAGATGGGCAGATGTGCCAGATGGGCAGATGTGTCAGATGATAATGGGCAGATGTGTCACAAACAGATGTTCATTTGGTGTTTGGGGACACTGTGACAAATGTTTGGGGGCACTAGCTGGGCGATCAGTGGTCAATAGACAAAAAACATCTAATAACTCACTGATCTCCCGGCTGCAGCACAGATCTTTATCTTCCTCTCCTCACTGACGGCTCTGTGTGAGGAGAGGTAGATTTCACAGCCCTCACAACAGCTGTGTTTACATTTACATGACGGCTGTGATTGGCACAGCCGTCATGTGATCAGGAGGGCCAATCACAGAGCCCTCCTGACGTAGCTTGTTGCCATGTCTCTGGGGGACACAGGCACATCGGGATCGCGCCGCTGTGCGGGCACGCGGCCGCGCAATCTCCGTTGTTGTGCCGCCCCCCAGCCTGACTTTACATGACATGATGGCTGTTATTGAACACAGCCATCATGTCATCAGGAGGGCAGTACACACTGCCCACCTGCCGATCTGAGACGCGGCATGTCCGGGGGACACGCGTGCATCGGGATCACGCGGCTGCGCGTGCACGCGCCCGCGCGATCCCACTCCTTCTGAATGACGTATATATATGTCCTGTCAGAAGGAGGAATCGCCTACCCGGCCGTATATGTGCAGTGGCCGGGTAGGAAGTGGTTAAATTTTGTTTCACTTTCTATCGGCCACGTGGGAAAACCACCCATTTAACTGCTTGATTGTTCATAAACGATACAGACACTGATTAGGATGATTATATGATCATCCCTAGGTTACAACTCAGAACACACCTATGTTTTATGCATATTTTTCACTATAAAAAATATTAAGCCCTCACTTTCAGTAGGATTACACATAGGCAGACCTGTTGTACTGTGTTTCGGACTTCATTTATAGCCCCAAGACCACAGTGATAGCTATAACCAGAACTGTAGTTCTGACAGAACACAACCCTGCCTGGGTTCATGCCACCGAAGTAAAATTGGTAAAGAAGAGACCTGACCCAGAGGTCCCAGAAGCAAGAAAGGAGGTACTAACGGGGGCAGAAAGCCCTGACCTCGAAAAAGAAAGTCAAGACAAGGGGGTATTAATGGAGCTAGACAACCTTGACCCTGAAAATGAACTGCTACCTGAATTTTGGACAATGGCCCTTAATCTCCCTGATCCTACCCCCCCATCTCTAGTGATTTTATTGACTTTTCTCATGTGTATTAGTACAGAGGTGGTCATTACCCAAAAGTGTAAAACCCCCAGTCTGACAATATTCTGGTATAACACACCATATATATATGTAGCCACCTTTACTTTTGACTACTGCCATATAGTTCACTGTCCTATAGTATTTTGTCAGTGTAAATTGTTATATTCATAGGGGTACATATATATAGATGTTCAAAGAAGGGTCCAAGGTGAACTCAAAGCCAGAGATCAAGTGACAGCTGGATTTGAATCACTTATCCCCATAATAACTGTTAATTAGAATGTGGAATGGATGAATTACATTTATTATAATCAACAATGCTTTGGTAACTAACTCAGGCATAGACAATCCTTGGGATCAATACTTTGGGTGGTTCACCAGCTGGAAGCAAGCCCTTATTCAGCTAGGTCTTATCATATTAGTCATATTCATAGTTATAGGTATAGTGGTATGCTGTGTCATTCCATGTTTTAGGAAAATGCTTAGTAAAGGAGTTGACAATCTTTCTATGTATTCCTCCTGTTAGGAACTGCTATGATAACCCTCGGCTATCATCTCTCTGTCAGTCTGTCTTAAGCTTGGGCGCCCAAGGAGAGACCGTCTTCACCCAAGCCCCAATGATCACAAGCGAACACAAGGTTTGGCGAAAACAGACTCTAATTTTACTGGCATGATGGGCGGTTTTATACACTTTTTAGACAAAGGAATACATAATTCATACAAGGGAGGGGATATGTAATTACGTGTCTTATAGGAAAAAAGAATAGTTGTCTTGTATAGCAGTTATTAATATTTTCTCATACGCTTTCTCATGTAGAGACATCATTAGCAACTTCTTATCTGGACAAAAAGTTCTCTTCAAGGTCTGTTCCTTCACACACCAACCAGATGGCACATTCTTTCAATGTGGCGTGTAGAGGAACAAAAAAACTTTGTCAGCATAAACTTCTTAAAGCAACATTTACACAAACAAGATGGAGTAACTAAGGATAATAGGTTCATTACCATCTACACCTGCCTACTTCCTAACCAGACAACCCCCTCAAATTCTGGCCAATACACTGAGTACATTAAAAGACAGACAAAAGAAAAAGAATCTCATCATATAAAGACGGGTGGACATAGTCCTTTCTTTGCAGCAAGGATCCGAGAGTCCTATGTCCACTAACTTTCCCAGGGAACTATATGTCCCTGATGACGTCTAGTATGGTCTTGGGAGTATGGAGAAAACCATGAGTATTGGTTTTAAGAGGGGATTGTAAGGGGAAGGGAAGCTATTATCTTTAGTCTCTCCATTTTGTATGGTAAATGTTGCTTTAACATTGTGTAATTGCTTATGCACACAAGGCTCTTGCTTCTGCACACGGCACATTCTGCACTCAGTGTAACTGTCTGCAACCTTGCAGATGTCACTTCTGAGTGATCACATTCTAACCGTTATCTTTTCCTTGAAGAAATAACGCAATGTACAGATAAGTAACTGCCGACAAGGCAATATTTCTTTTGTCTGCATAGAGATGTATTGTGCTTCCCCCTTTGTATGAAATGTATATAAACGCCCCTTTTTGCTATCAGTAAACAAAGATTGATTTCACCATCCTTGTGTCTGTGTCCATTCCTCTTTGGGTGAACTCTTTCTCTCCCAGACATCCGAGCCTAAGACAGACTGACGGGGAGATGATAGCCGGGGGTTATCATAGCAGTTCCTCACAGAGCCAAATACAGAGCAACCTTAAAGGAGTCTGCAAAAGACTTGAGACCGGGGAAGAGGTTCACCTTCCAGTAGGACAACAACCCTAAACATACAGCCAGAGCTACAATGGAATGGTTTAGATCGGGGGTCTCCAAACATTTTAGCCTGAGAGCTACATTGTAGATTTTCCAAATATTCGCGGGCCGAAAAAAATATGTTATTTATAAATAAATTAATAAAATTGAAATAATCTTATCACAGCATGTCTGTGGCCCCCCTCAGAGCCTTTTCTCACGCCTGTGTCCCCGTCAGAGCCTTTCATACATCTATGTCCCCATCAGAGCCTTTCCGCACATCTGTGTCCCCCATCAGAGTCTCCATGAACATTGTGTCCCCATCAGAGCATTTCCGCACATCTGTGTCCCCATCAGAGTCTTCCACACATCTGTGTCCCCATCAGAGTCTTCCACACATGTGTCTCCATCAGAGCCTTTCCACACGTATGTATCCCCATCAGAGCCTTCCACACATCTGTGTCTCCATCAGAGCCTTTCTGCACCTCTGTGTTCCTCATCAGAGTCTCCTCAATACCAGTGTCCCCAACAGAGTCTCCCCATCAGCAGTGTCCCCAGCAGAGTGTCCCCATCATCAGTGTCCCCAGAGTGTCCCCATCATCGATGTCTCAATCATCAGTGTCCCCAGCAGAGTGTCCCCAGCAGAATCTCCCCATCATCAGTGTCCCCAGAATCGATGTCCCCATCATCAGTATCCCCATCATCAGTGTCCCCAGCAAAATCTCCCCATCATCAGTGTCCCCATCATCAGTGTCCCCGGCAGAGCGTCCCTATCATCAGTGTCCCCAGCAGAGCCTCCCCATCATCAATGTCCCCAGCAGAGTGTCCCCATCATCAGTGTCCTCAGCGGAGTGTCCCCATTACCAGTGTCCCCATCATCAGTGTCCATGGCAGAGTGTCCCCATCATCAGTGTCCCCAGCAGAGTGTCCCCAACATCAGTGTCCCCATCATCATTGTCCCCAGCAGAGTGTCCTCAGCAGAGTGCCCCCATCATCAGTGTCCTCAGCAGAGTGTCCCCATCATCCGTGTACCCAGCAGAGTGTCCCCATCATCAGTGTCCCCATCATCAGTGTCCCAAGCAGAGTCTCCTGTACATTTATATATTCAGCACATTTATGCCCATTTGCCTCTTGCCTCAGTACAAGCTGTCTTCGGCTCTCCTGCACCTCCCGACTTCTGCCCACTGCTACACACATTGAAGGATTTCTAATACAAACAGCGGACTGCTAGTCGGGAGGTGCCACACTGATGACGTCACTGGTTGCTAGGACAATGGCGGTCCTAGCAGCCAATCCTCAGCACAGCGTCGCAGCATGAGAGGGTGTGGGGGAGTGCTTTTGATTTGCGGGACCTGTCAGACATACTGCCGATAACAGCAGCTGCTTTTAAAAGGCAGCAGATCAGCAATGCTGTGTTGGCAGAGTGTGGGTGAGCTGCAGGCTGGACAACACACACAAGCGGGCCGGATGTGACCTGCGGGCCGGGGTTTGGAGACCCCTGGTTTAGATCAAAGCATTTCCATGTGTTAGAATGGCCTAGTCAAAGTCCAGACCTAAATCCAATTGAGAATTTTTGGCAAGACTTGAAAATGGCTGTTTTCCAATCTGACAGAACTTGAGCTATTTTGCAAAGAAGAATTGGCAAAAATGTCACTCTCCAGATGTGCAAAGCTGGTAGAGATATCGCCAAAAAGACTTGCAGCTGTAATTGCAGAGAAAGGTGGTTCTAAAAAGTATTGACTCAGGGGGGCTGAAACAAATGCATGCCACACTTTTCACATATTTATTTGTAAAAAAAAAATGAAAACCATTTATCATTTTCCTTCCACTTCACAATTATGTTCAACTTTGTGTTGGTCTATCACATAAAATCCCAATAAAATACATTTACGTTTTTGGTTGTAACACGACAAAATTAGGAAAATTTCAAGGGGTATGAATACTTATTCTAAGCACTCTATGTAGCACCGTCTAGTGTGCTAATGTATATAGTTGTAGTGTAGGAAAATTTGGCCTGGCTGAGAGATGGGTTGAATCTGGGTCAAGGATGAGTGACTTAGGGAGGCTGCGTGACTCAGCAAGCAGCATCTCTGGTGACTCCCCCTGCTTTCTGGAGCCTTGGAGAAGCTTCCAGAAGTAGAGGATAGAGCTGCTTGGAGTATTGATGAGGGCCTCAGCCAATCCCCAGCAAAATGGGCTGGCAGGGGGCAGGCCACCTCTTAAATACTCTTAAGTCATGCCAACAGGGGCAGTTGGTGGAAGATGAAGATGGAGTGCTGAGGAGGCTGTTGGTGGCCCTTGAGGGTGCCCTGTAGTCAGGAAGGGGGTGACATCGGGCTGAGGTGCTTGGGGAACCTTCTCAACACACGGAGGATATTCTTCCCAGAGGCATGGTAGCAAGGAAAGAACAGCAGGAGCAGGTCAGTATGTCTAGGAGGTCTCCTGAGAAGTCAGCCGGGTGGGCTTGTGAGTGATCAGCCTGCGAGGACTGTAGAGAGAGTGTGTCAGTCTGGGAGGACTATGAAGAAGTAGCCAGGAGGGCTAGTGAAGGGGCCAGCTGCAGCCAGGCAGTGCTTTAAGAGGTGGTGCTGGGATCAGTAGCCACAGGAGGAATGTAAGATGGACACTGGATTTGTTACACAATCAAGGGGCCTGGGTACCTGCCTGTAAAGGGCTTTTGCTTTGATCTGGCTGAGTGCCTTGTCAGATCCACTAAAAGTGTCCCAGCTGAGTTTTTCTGCAAGCGAGGGCTGGAGGAAGTGAGGAGTGTATATTGACTGTACAGAAGACAAGTTGTCCCTATAGTTGTTTAAAGTTAATTAGGCATCCCATAATACCCCTAATCCCTATCCAAGTTCTAATCCCTCAATAAAATAACAAAACAAAGTACTGGACTGTCTTCTAACTTGGGAGACTGTTAAGATTTAGTGTGCCTGGCTGTACAGAGTGGGTATGCCATTTAACCTGCGGCTCCTTAGGGGATGCGCTACACATATCTACAATTTTAATAATAACTTTAGTAGACATAGGTGAGGTTCCATTTCAAATATAGACATATCCTTGACCTCTCCAGGATCATATTTTAAAATGGGTCACAACAACTTCTGAGGACTAGAAGGAGGTCTTGAAGGCCGATCTGCAAGAAAATAATAAAAGACCAGTCCACCCAAAAATGATATTTTAGTTACAGATGGAGCCTGGTGGGCTAAGCCGGCCCACCTTTATTTAGCATGAATCCCCCACACCTATACATGTTCCAAAACTTCCTGTAGCATTCTACATACTTAAAAATACATTTAAAAATCCAACGGTTACGAAGACTACGGGTTCCATTATTCTTAATCTTCCCAGGATTGTTTTACTCCTAATATCACCAGGTTCCACTAATACTAAACATATCCTTAGACATTTCCTTATTGCTGCACATGCCGGGATCCTTCACCACAAGCATCCACCCTTTCAGAATGGGTTACAGAATTAGACTTCATCTCCCGCATGGAACTCTACCTAGCCCAGGGAAATGACAAACAGGACTATACTAAGGTTTGAGTTGCTTGGACTATCCTCTTGAGCTCTCTAGAACTCCTTGACTGGTTATCATCCCCCTTAACCTACATACTTCTGGACTGGGCATGGCGATGGTGACAGGAGGACCCCTTATCCCCCACTACCTTTGCACCCACACCACCACCATGTTACACCACACTCTCCCTATTAAAACCAGCATTTTTCTGTCCCCCCCTTTCTCCCTTCTTCCATACCCTCTCTCACCCTAGCCCACGTATTGCACATGAGATCATTATATGAACATGGGCACACAAACCCCTAAAAATGATGTCTCCACAAATACACTTGATAGTCCCTAGCCTTTTTCCATTGTGTATTTGTAATCTGTCACTCACCTCGGGAGAAATAGACATCTTGGAACTTTAGCGACTCCAAATGGCTCCTGGAACCTCATGCTAATGTTCTTGATATTGAGATACAGTATGTCACACTTGTACTATACACCTCTTGCTCTTCATTCTTCCACATTCTGTATACCCTATTTGTCCCCCAAAAATACCTAACAAACTAAGATTGAACAACAAATTCCAACAGTTATGTTAGAATACATTTTGGACAACAAATGTATAAGACTTTTCTCTGGGTGACAGTGTTCTGCATATACAAAGAAGTCTATTTATAAATGTTTTAACCCAAGAACCACATATTTTTCTAATGCCATTTAATTAAAAGGATGTTTAAATCCTGGGTGAAAGTTGGATGAATTGTGGGTAGAAAACATTTATTAAAAAAAAAACCTTATACTGTTCCTTCCTTACTGTATTAGCCCCATAGAACAGGATACGCCATTACAGTACATATACCTTCCCCATTGAGATCCCATCCGGTTACCACGCAGATGATGGAAGACGTCAACTTGTTTTTTGAACGAGAGAAACACACTGGTTGTACATTATCATTGAACTGCAACGGTTCTTTCAGCTGGAGCAGAGCAAGATCGTATACCAAAGTCAATGAATTAAATTCAGGGTGCAAAATGATTTCTTTTATTGAACATTTCTGGAACAGAACAAAAGATAAAGTTCTAAGTCATTTAATGAGAAACTCATACAGAACAGTAATGAAATGTTAAAATTATCTCTTGAAGGAGTACTCCTTTGGATTTTCTAAATATGACTTATTGCCAGATTTTTTCCCTAGTGTCATGGCTATGTGAGATTTAGCTTCACATGGAGAGTTTTACAAGGACTTTGTCCACTCAGCAGAATGTGTTATAAGGTTTTTTTCCAACTTTAATTCATTGAAATTTCAAAGTAACACATCATTCCGCCCATGCAGGGATTGTTTAGAATAACAACGAACACAAACGTCTTTCAGCCTCCTTGCAATTTGGTGCAAATCTATTCCTCCTAAGTGTTACTAAACCCACAAATGTAAACAGCAGATAGTGCTGCAGACTTCTTTCCTTCCTTGGTCCTGTTTTCGGGTGGCTCCATCCCCTTACAGGATGCCATGGGGGCACTTTTGCATGTGCATTCCCTGCTGGCACTTACAGGGATTGCATGCATTGAGTGAAAGGCAGTGATATCGCCCCGCGCCCCTGCTTTCCCCTTGCTCCTTGACCCTGTGCTGTCCCTTCAGTGCATGTGTAGCACCCTCTAGTGTGTGCTAGAAGTTAGTGTAGTGTTTGTTAGAAGTTAGAGTGGATAAAACATAGTTTAACTCAGGGCTAAGCCTGAGCTATGGAATCTGGGTCAGGGTTTACTAGTTCAGGGCAGGGCAATTCATCCTGGCAGCTCTCTGGAGCCTCCCCCTGGTCTAGAAGGTTGGAGAATCTTCTAGAATTAGAGCGGGTGGAGGTTAGGAGTTGCCTTGAATATTTATGGAGCCTCAGCCAATCCTCAGACATCGGCTGGCAGGGGGCTGAGACCACTCCATAAATAGACATGAGCCATGCCAGCAGGGCCAGTTGGGTCGAAAATGGAGATGCAGTGTTGAGGAGGCTGTTAGTGGCCCTCAGGGGTGCCCCCTAGTCTGGGGGGAGGTGTCCTGCCTTTGGCCAGGGCTCGGGTGCTGGAAGGATCCTGCCATAGCACACGGGAGGAAGCCCTTCCTGGAGGCACGGGAGCAAGAGAGGACAGAGTGAGTAGATCAACACTGTGGGGATCTACAAATGGGGGAGACTGCCATATGTAGCCAGTCTCCCGTGAAGACAGCGATGGGCTTAAGTCTTCAGCCTTTCTCTAGAGCAGTGTTTTTCAACTCCAGTCCTCAAGGCACACCAACACGTCATGTTTTCAGGATTTCCCTCAGATGAAACAGCTGTGGTAATTACTAAGGCAGTGAAACTGATCAAATCACCTGTGCAAACTCATGGAAATCCTGAAAACATGACCTGTTGGTGTGCCTTGAGGACTGGAGTTGAAAAACACTGCTCTAGAGATCTCCTGAGAGTCAGCCGGGTGGGCTGGTAAAGCGTCAGCTGGGTGGGCTGGTGAAGAGTCAGTCTGGTGGACTCGTGTGGAGAGTTAGCCTGGAGAGCTAGTAAAAGGGGCAAAAGCAGCAGGCAGGTGGGTTGGCAGTAGGAAACGAACACTGCCCGGAGTCCAGTATCAAATAAAAAACACTTTATTAAAATAAGCGGCACACTTACATTGAAGTTAGCATGAAACAGCATGGATAGGGAACACCTGAGACCAAGCAGCTGCAATCAGTGTGAGGCTGTGGGCATCACTTAGTAAACAGAGACAGGGGATGCAGGGAACCAGCCAGCTCAAAGTATGCCTATTAGCGGCGGTGTTCTAGGCTGCACACAAGGATGACAGCTGTCAAAATGCCTGGTGGAAGTCAGGAGAGGGGGTGTGCATGATGCATTTCCAGGGACTTTGCCCTCTTCTTCAAATGTAAGTCAGTGGCTTATTTGTTTGGGTCAGATGTATCAGGCTTCAAACTGCTCTTGCAGCCCAAAGGAACCATGACTGACTAGAGAATAGCCCTCTTGTGAGCAACTCCCTCCAATCTTCAATCAGTTTCACACCCATGCAGGGACCCTTTCCCTGCTGAAACATGCACAATCTACATCTTTACACTGTAAAAGACCATCCATCAATCACTGCTGTTAATATCACCACCTAACATGGAAATCCAGAAAAACTGCTTATTTCTTCTAGCTTTCTTTATCATTGGGATGCACTGGGGGCTATGCCGTGTCTACATCCGTTTTTATTACTTTATTTTTATTACTTTATTGTTCACCAACTTGTCCACCAATATACGTTTGTAAATGGCTGCACCTGTTAGCTTGGTACCATTTTTAACAGCCAGCGAAAGGCTTTCAGATAAAAGTGATCTGGCTTCTTGATACCACATGGCCAACTACAGGCAGTGACCGACTCAACTATTGGCAATATAACCTGGTCGGACCACGCACCCATAACGATTCGATATGCATTGTCGACATTTGCGACTTCCAAAACACGTTTCTGGAAACTGAATGAGAGTTTGCTACAGACCCCTGAAGTAGTGACAGACGTTACGGCGGAACTCCAAAACTACTTCCAAACCAATGACCAAATAGTCTGTGACCCAGGGATACTATGGGAGGCCCACAAGGCAGTGATACGGGGCATGCTCATCAAACATGGGGCCAGAATAAAAAGAGACAGTGACCAACAGCTGAAACTTCTCCTACATAAAATGCACCAGACAGAAGCACTCCATTAACGCACACCACTCCCGGCACTGGAGAAAGAATTATTCTCCATCCGCCAGCAACTAGTTGACCTGCTGCAGTATAAAGCCAAGGCGGCGATTCAACATGGCCGAAAAATTGGCTACGAACACGGCAACAAATGTGCAAAACTGTTTGCCAATTCCATTAAGGGACACAGACTGTCTACTTATGTTCCACAAATAGTATCCACCTCAGGCGACAAGGTACACCTACCGAAACAGATCACACACACATTCAGAGACTTTTACTCCTCTCTTTATAGTCTACCTGACCAGAATAATTCCCGGGAGGGCATGGAGGAATACAGAACTTCATCCATGCTCCCACGGCTTTCGCCAGAGGCACGGGAGGAATTAGAGAGCCCCATTACGCAGGAGGAGGTGCACGTGGCACTGGGCTCTATGAAATCAGGTAAGGCCCCCGGACCGGACGGTTTTACGCTGTGATACTACCAGACATTCTGAACGATACGCAACCGCTATATGGCAAAAGTGTTTAATGCATTAAGCTCAGATACTCCCCTACCGAGAGATATGCTCCACGCACATATCTCTGTAATTCCCAAGGAGGGCAAAGATCCATCTGCATGCGGTAGCTACAGACCGATCTCCCTCCTCAATCTGGACTTGAAGGTTTTCGCCAAGATCTTAGCGACCAGACTAGCGATACAGCTAGAGGGGATAGTCCATCTAGACCAGGTGGGTTTTATACCCACCCAAGAAGCAAGGAATAACACCACCAAGGCCCGTAACCTAATTCACCTGGCCGCCACTATTCGAATGCAGTGCGTATTCCTGACCACGGACGCCGAGAAGGCGTTTGGCTGGGTGAACTGGAAGTTCATGTAGGCAGTGCTACAACACGTGGGGGTAGGTGAGACTATGATCGGAAGGATATCTAAATTAGATCTCCACCTGACGGCCCAGGTGAAGATCAATGGTCTCCTGTCAGATTCCTTCGACATAGCGAATGGAACACGACAGGGTTGCCCGTTGTTGCCCCTCCTATTCGCTCTGTCACTGGAACCCTTCCTGTGCACGATAAGGAGGAACCAGGATGTCGCGGGTCTAGAGATCGGGAACACCCATGCGTAAGCTGATGATCTTCTGTTCTCACTCACCAGTCCCATGATGTCCCTCCCCAACTTGATGTGGGAATTTGAGGCATATGTAAACTCGCCAACTTAAAGATCAGCTTTGAGAAATCAGTAGCTATAGGAGTTAATGTAGACCCAGGTACCCTGACAACCCTGAAATCCAACTTCAACTTCAAATGGTCAGATAGCACCATTAGATACCTTGGCACTCAAATACCAAGAGAAGTGAGGCATACATTCAACCTCAATTTTCCATCACTGCTAGCGACAACCAAGTTGTTACTAGATAAATGGAAGGGGGGATGCATTCATGGTTTGGCAGATGCAACCTGCTGAAGATGAGCATCCTCCCAAAATTTCTATACTTGTTCCAAGCACTACCGATCCACATACTGGAGAGCTACTTCAGACAGGTACACTCTCTGTTTACGAAGTTTGTCTGGGCGAGCTCTGGGCCCAGTCTCGCCAGACGGTACCTGACACTGCCCAAACAAATGGGGGGACTGGCACTGCCGGATATCCACCTGGGTAGACTCATAGACTGGGGGAGACACTCTAGCAACAAACTCTGGGCTCAGATAGAACAATCCCAATCTCCCGTGCCTCTACAGGGGGCTCTGTGGTGTTATGAATCTCTTCCGCCCACGCTGAAGGCACACCCCATGATAGTTAATACACTGCACATAGGCCTTGACAGCCTAACAGTTAACAGCCTTGACTGAAAACCAATTCCAGATCCCATTCTGGAATGCGCTTCAACTCCACCATTTCCTACACTCACTACCCAGTCCTCATCGCTATATACGTGACTTAACGACACGAAGACTACTGCACGGGTGAGGTACCACTTTCTCAGGTTCTGTCAAAAACATACGCACTGATCAACACACCCGCAGAACAACCTGACCTGCCGTTCCTCTGAAAATGAGAGAGCGATCTACATCGCAGCTTCACAGTCGTCCAACAACAAACAATCCTTCGATTCTCCCTTAAGTCCGCTACAGGTACCAAGTTGCAGGAGACCAACTACAAATTACTCACTAGATGGTATTACACCCCCCAGAGACTACATATGTGTTCCCCGGCTACCTCAGACTGTTGCTGGAGATGCCAAACAGGGGAAGGCACACTCCTGCACATTTTCTGGTCCTGCCCTGTACTGCAGCGCTTCTGGACAACGGTTCGCACCGTCACACAGAAATTCACAGAGCATGTGATACTAGACGACCCAGCGTTCTTCTTGCTACATGCTACAACTATCCCACCCAAACAGTACCAGAAATCAATAGTCCACCATCTGTTGAACGCAGCTAAAGCATGCATTCCCGCACAGTGTAAGAAACAGACTCCCCCTAGCATGGGAAGCTGGTTGCGTAAAGTGGAGGGAATTAATAAAATGGAGGACTTGATCCTGATGGCTCAAAATAGACATGAGAAATACGCTAAGACATGGAGGCTATGGAATTTGTTTATCTTGTCGGATGAAGGCCTATCCCTACTGAACAAGTAAACGGGGTGACACTACTCACTGGATTGTGGGCGCCCGGGGTCATCTGGGTCTTGCACATTCCCCCCCCCCCCCCTTTATCCCTATTTTTTTTCCTTTCTCCCTCTTTCTTTTCCTTCTTTCTAAAATTCTATCTGGCTATCTTTATGGTATACTTTTAAATGTATTAAATAAAGAGAAGGAAGCTGTCTGTTACCACATTTCTTTGAACGGAGCTCTCTGGCGGGCAATCGAACATAGACGAGTCCACCTAACCTGTAATAGGGTGCTCAGACCCCAGAAAGAGTGGCTGTTTACCATTTGCTCTGTACTGTGTTTGTCTTTCAAGCTGCCAGACTACCTTTCTTCTTAATAAACATTATATTTGCAAAAAAAAAAAAAGTGATCTGGCTGGCCTTCAGATCACTTTTATGGGGCTCTCAATGTTTACCACCGCTAGCAGCACAATCTGTGCTCTGACCGCTGCATTGGAGAACAAGGGAGATATTGGGGGACCCCCAGCGTCTCTACCTGTCAGCTGTCCAAGCTATCTCATAGGGGGCTTGTTAGCCCCCCCTTGTGATAGCAATAAAGTAGTAAAGTAAGTAGCAAAAATAAATAAATAAAAAGTGTAAAATGAGACCAAAATAATTTTATACAATAAAAATAATGTAAATTTTTTTAAAGCATTCCCGTACACACCCCATATAAAAAGCGCAGAGTAGGGCGAGCATATGTATGTAAACATCAACTGCACCACACGTGTGAGATATTTTTGCAAAGGTTGGAATGAGAGAAATAATTCTAGGGCCCCAATTCATGGTAAACTCTCAATTGATAACCTGTAAAGGCTTTAAAGCATCACCTAAGGAGGACTTTGGGTACCATGTTTTTTTGCAGTTCCATAAGCATGTGCAATTTTAAGGCTTGACATGTTTGGTATACATATACTCGATAAACAAACAAAAGTGACTGCGCTCGGCACCCACGGTGGTCAATATAATAGGACCTCAATAGCGTCTAGGAAGCAGTAAAGCGAGCAAAAACACGAAACGCCGAGAGCAGTCCCTTTTGTTTGTTTATGCTCATACTGTGCACCACCCAAAGTGCATACTGACCGCTGCATAGGTCCCCAGTCTCTTCACCACCCCATTTGTGATCTGTGCCCCTAGCGCTCGGTACATGTGTGCTTACTACATTTACACGATGCAACCCAATATTTTATATTATTTAAAAAATTGTATATTATTGTGTTTGTTTGCACTAAAATTCATTGCATTTTTTCCCTAAAAATATGTGTTTGATAAAAAGCTGCACAAATATTGAGTGACATAAAAAATTACAAGGATCACTATGTAGCCAATGGCCCCCTTGGGGGTGGCTGGTAGATGTGGTTCACCTGTCACGCATCCAGAGTCACTGAACAGGCGGGTACTTTGATTTTGTTGTTTTATTAAGGGAATAAACTTGGATAGGGTAGGGACGACTGTGGGATGCCCAAAGATTGAAGATACCGGACCATGCTATATACACCACCATATATACACTCCTCCTTCCTCCAGCACTGACACTTGCTGACCGTTACAACTCCTTCACTTCTCCCCTGCACGACACTTGCTTCTTCACTGTTAGGCCTGAAGGGAAAGTTATCAAGCCTTCCACCCTAGCTAGCACATGGTGAGACCTGCTCTCCTTTGTCAGCAGGACCTCCGGACCGCCCGTTACAGGCAAGGGCCACGGGTCCTCATAGTGTAAGGCCACGTGCCCTCAAAGTGTATTTAAGTACAAATGTGCTAGCTGGGTCTTGATGGACTACAACTCCCATCCCATCCTCTTCCAGGCCACTCCGGCCTACCTTACTGTCCAGTGACACCGCTCCCCTGACTGGCTCCTCTACCTTCCACATGAAGAAAAACAAGGTGCGCCAGACCTAAGTGCAGTATCCCAAGAGTAATAACATTTATTTACAAAAGCCAAATAGGTACTCACATAGATGAGATGAAAACAAGCATATCATGCTGATAGGTACAGGAAAGTCCCAAATGCGCCTTTGTCTGGTGCACGTAGTTTTTCTTCATATTCATTTCAGAGCTGCTTCTACTCTCAAGGGTTCTGCCCCTTTATGCTGGTCCTTTATAGTGGAATTCTTCAGATTTTTGTCCACTACCTCTTATGGACGGTTACATATAGTCACATAGAGTGACTTATTTAACCCTACAGCCCCCATACTGGCGTCATTCTAATTTATTGTTTTTTCCTCCACCTTCCACAGACTGTCCCCAGTCTCCTCCCAGCCTGCTCCAGTCCTCTTCTCCAGCTCCCAGGGTCGGTCACTCACCGACACAGGTAGATCCTTCAAAGAGCCTTTCCTGTAGCCTCTGTGTTGCTCTCCTGCTCCCTTGTGCTGCTGCTCCAGGATCTCTCGCCACTCCTGGCTGCACCAAGCCACCAGGCCTCAAGGTCACCCCCCCCCCCACTGGGGGCTCCCTCCCGGGTGAGGCCTCAGGAACCTCTGCTACGTCTCCACTCTTCCACCCGACACTCCCCTTCCCCAGCTGTGCAGACCACAGTATTTAAGGAGGCCTGTCCCCTGCCAATCCAGGTTGGGGACTGGTCAGGGCTCCTTAACATGCTTCAGAAAGTTACACCTCCTCATCCATCCCCTTTTCCAGAACCTTCTGGACCCAAAGGGGAGTAACCAAGGGGTGTCCCTTCCTGTAGTCTCCAGCTCTCCCTGGGCCACTCCCCTGCCCAGATCAAAACATTCAGGCCTGCACAACAGTCAGGCCTGACTAAATTTGCTTCTCCTAGCAAAATTCTATCACAAAAGCACCTATTCACTATGGGGGCGCTACAACTATTTTATTCTCCACTGTCATTGCTTTCATGAAAATACTGTATATACTGTACTTTTTTTGTGTAGTTTACAGTAATTAAAAAAGTGAGGTTGGAGTGAATAGCTAATTATTTAGCTATGAGGCTACATTGCCAAAAATTGTTCTCCAATCCAGAAATGTCCTTCCATATCCCTGTCACAAACACAGATCATAAAACTTGATTAGGACATCTATAAAACAATCTGACCATTTGGAAAGCACTCAATTGACAACCCTGTTGGCTTTGGAGATAATGAGGAAACAGTCAAACCTGGGTATCTTGTAACCTCTCGAGATCGTGCAGTCCAGCAACTGCCCGCAATAGTTCATGGAACCGTCTTCTGCAATACAAAACCGAGTTAGAATTGGAATACTCAAATGAAAGATAATGGATTCATTTCACTTATTGGATAAACTGACATCAACCCAGCTGGCCACATACATATCAATCATGAACTAATTCCCAAGTCCTGACTATATGTTTTACATTACATAGATGGGTATACTTGATAATACTACTTACTTGTGTGCAACACAGCTGGCAGCTGTTAGGACAAACCTTTTTGTCACAATCACCCCGCTGCAGAAATGTTTACTGCCAAAGCTTATGCTGATGTGCCAGGGCCAAGAGTTTGGAATGGCTTCCTCTGCTGCAGTTATGCTCTGATTAAAGAACATAGGTAGGATCGGAGAAGCTACACAACCTGTGTCTAAGACAAAATAAAAGACCCAATAAGCAAGTGTAATACCAAAAAAACAAAAATGTAATATATTGCAGCTTGCCAATCATTAGAAGTGGTGGTGGCATTTGTTTTCTTTTTTAGGCTTCTTTCCCCTCTGTTTCCACCTGGTGATCTGGGCAGTAACACACCTTCTGTATTAAGAGTGCTCCCACTCTGGATGAAGGAGCACAAGGTGCATATTTGGACAGCAACATTGTCAGTCTTTTAGATGTTAGATGTACTAGCAGTTTTAAATACATATAAATTAACACATTAAATAAAGCCAAACTCCAGCTCACACCTTATATACAGTTACAGCAAACGTTTTTTTCCCCCTTTTTATGATACCATTGTTAAATGGTTTGTCTCATCCCTGTAAACTGAAACATCTGGAAGAGAGCTGCTTGTTTTTTTTTTTTTAACGAAAGGCTTAGTGACCAGATCACCAAATGAAAAGAAAGCCTATAAAAGGAAAACAAATGCACCCATCACATCTAAGAACTGGTATGCTGCAATATTATAAATGTTTGCTTTTGGGTTTAGTGCCACTTTAACCACTTGCTGGCAATTGGTGTTTATAAGTAAAAATCTGTATTTTTTGCTAGAAAATTACTTAAAACACCCAAACATTATGTATTTTTTAGATGAGACCCTAGAGATTAAAATGGTGGCCATTGCAATTTTTTATGTGTCACAGGTTTTGCGCAGTGGGTTTTCAAACGCAATTTTTTTGAAAAAAATACACTTTAATAAAAAACAAAAAAAAAACAAAACAGAATATATACACTCCAATTATTTGTGTAATATGATAGATGTTGTTACGCCAAGTAAATAGATACCTAACATGAGAAGAAGGTATTCCTTCAAAACGCATCAGCCTACAGAGACCTTAATGTCCCTCTGGTTTCATCGGTCGCAGTATTTACTGCCACATACCAGCGGTTGTTATAAGCGTTTATCCTTCACACGTTTGTGAGTAGTTTTTCACTGCACTCCTATCCTGGAGGGCAGCAAGGCCTGAGAGATCATCCCTTGAGCAATAGGACACCCAGGCACCACACTAATGCACAGGAGTTTTTGTTTGCTGTTACCTAACATGCCATGCTTTAAAATTGTGCGGAACTGGCGTGGAATGACACCAAACTATGGTACTTAAAAAGCTCCATAAGCGACACTTTGAAAATTTCTACAGGCTACCAGTATAGAGTTACAGAGGAGGTCTAGTGTTAGAATTATTGCTCTTGCTCAGATGTTTGTGGCGATACCTCACATGTGTGGTGTGAACACTGTTTACATATGTGGGTGTGACCTACGTAAAAAACAAAATGTCATTGTCTACATATGGCCAAAACCGGAAGTGACGTCATGTTGTCTCCCCGGTCCTCCTAGGGCATAGAGATGAGTGAAGGCCATCTTTCCTTCGCTCATCTCTGTGCCCAGCCGCTGCCAGCACTGGATCAGTTTTTGGGCTTCCTGACTCGCCAGGTAAGCTCGAAAACCAGCGGAAATCGGCGGGAGGAGGGGGGGACCCCTCCCACCCAGTGGTGGCCCATTCGTAGGGGACGCATGGACGTCGCCCATCCCATCCATGCATCCAGCCCCCTAATCTAAATGCAGGGTGCTGAATGCACATGATAAGAGCCTGAGGCTCTAATTGACTTAAAAAAAGGATGGGCTCAGGACGCAGAGCACTGCGCCCGAGCCCACCCACTTGTGTGACTATAGCAAATTAATATTCGCTATTGTCTTCCTGATTCTCCTCCCGGTCAATCAGGAAGTGGGTCCTGAGGCCTGTCACCCACTAGGGGGAGAGCCCCTGGGGGAATCAAGGATGGAAAAAGACCTAGGGGTCCTAGTGGAGAACAGACTCAGCAGTGGCATGCAATGCCAAGCTGCTGCAAGCAAAGCTAACAAAGTGTTGGCATGCATCAAAAAAGGGATTAACTTCAGGGATAAATCAATAATTCTCCCATTGTACAAGTCCCTAGTGAGACCGCACCTGGAGTATGCCGTCCAGTTCTGGGCACCGGTCCTCAAGAAGGACGTCCTGGTATTGAAAAGGGTTCAGAGAAGGGCAACTAAGCTAGTTAAGGGATTAGAGGACCTAAGTTATGAGGAAAGACTACAGGCACTGAACTTGTTCTCTCTGGAGAAAAGGCGCTTGAGAGGGGATATGATTTCAATGTACAAATACTGTACTGGTGACCCCGCTATAGGGGCAAAACTATTCAGCGCAAGGGAAAACAAGAAAACACGCGGCCATTCACTAAGAATGAAAGAAGGGCGTTTCAACCTTAAGATGCGTGGGGGTTTCTTTACGGTAAGAGCAGTGCGAATGTGGAATTCGCTTCCAGAAACAGTGGTTTCTGCTGGTAGTATGGAAAATTTTGAAAAACTATTAGATGCACACCTAAGGGACCACAACATTGGGGGATATACAACGTATTACTGACATAAAAAAAAAAAAAACACACACATGGGTTGGACTTGATGGACTTGTGTCTTTTTCCAGCCTCACTGACTATGTAACTATGAGAAGCGATCCTATTGGTGGCCAAGAAGCAGGAGGGAGGAGACACACAGTGCATGTGTTTCTGCATGCCATGGCTTAAATTCAAACCAGCTGATCCCTCTCCACCGGTCGTTGAGTCTGCCACAAGCTGCTCCGCACAGTAATAGGAAGCAGAAGACTGGATATCAAGTTAGGGAGAATCAAGGCTCCCACCGGTCCACCCAAGGCTCCTAAACCCCACGTCATCTGTCAACTGACCATCTGCTAGCCTAGCTGACCGGAAGAATCTGTGCGCCGGAAGCACTCTGATGGGTGACCGAATGGGGGGGGGGGGGGGTTGCGGGGACTTACAACACCAGGGAA
>BLSH010089414.1:567013-587773 GCA_018402905.1 Glandirana rugosa | reverse complement strand
ATTGTTCTAAAATCATCTCCAAGTTCTATAGGGAAAGGTTCTTCCAGCTGTTGCTTAGAGGGACAGATTATTGTTATAAAATCATCTCCTAGTTCTATAGGGAGAGGTTCCTGCTGTTGCTTAAAGGGACAGATTATTGTTTCTTGCACAAAATTAAAAAGTGCATCTATATTGCTGGTTTTAAAAAAAAATTCTAAAAACTACATTTGCGGCCAGCGGTGCATTTCTTGCACAAAAATTAAAAAAATGTCTAAATTGCTGGTTTTAAAAAAAAAAAATATATATTCTAAAAACTACATTTGCGGCTAGCGGTGCATTTCTTGCACAAAAATTAAAAAAACAGTGTTGGCTACCTCCTCCTCCTCCACCGCCACTTCCACCGCCTCCTCAACCTCCAACTCCACATCCACCTCCATTTTTTATTTTTTTATGTGATTTTAGCTTAAAAATTATTTTAAATTATTTCCCTATCCCCATTTCTTTGTAGGGCACTTGTCCGACTCTTACCCCCATTTTCCTTCCTTTTGCAGACCTCTAGGACTTGCCAGGACTTTGTTACAACCATTTTTGTGCCTAAAAGTTCGGGCCCCCCATTGATTTCAATGGGGTTCGGGGTCCGGGATAAAGTTCGGGTCAAGTTCGGTCCCGAACCCGGACTTTTTCCCGAAGTTCAGTTCGGCCGAACCTGCCGAACCCGAACTTCCAGAGGTTCGATCAACTCTAAAAATGACTATAGGCTGGAATTAAAAACTTCATCTTGCATCCACAACAATGTTTGAAGCAAAATCACCTGAATATTCTTCTGGCTCTACCGCCAGGTAGGATATTGCAAATCCAGTCCTACATTCTTCAAAATTGGAGATGAATTTCAGGTTGACTTTATTGTTTTTGATAAGTAAAGGCCGAGGACGATCACTTCCACAGAATTTCCCTAGAATGAAAACAGAATTTTAAGAAACCAGTTCTGTCACATGAAGTAAGAGGACAGTGTTGCCCAGATTATTTGGACAATGAAGAAATTGCTTTTACATTTGAAAGGAAAAGTAAAATGATTTTTGATCATTCACTTTTTTAAATATTTTTTTATCATCTTTAAAGATGAATTCCAAGTATGGATATTTTTATATTCAACTTAGGTTGGACTTCTTTCAACCTTACAAACTACAGTATGTAACTTGGACCAATATACAGTAATTATGTATGTGTAGGAGATATGTCATTTTATTATGGCTCACTAATACATAAGCCTGGTATAGGGATGTTTTACCTTGACTGACCTAATGCTACAGGAATGTCATTACTACGAACGGACCAACTGAAGGAATGTGTGCTATCTTCCTTAAGGCCACTTTCACACTGGGGGGGGGGGGGGGGTTAGGGGTAGCGGTAAAGCGCCACTAGTTTTAGCGGCGCTTTACCGCTGTTATAGCGGCACTTTGGCGCCAATATTCAGGCGGCAGCGGGGTGCTTTTAACCCCCGAGAAGGGGTTCACAAGGGGTTAAAAGCTCTTCTGAAGCGGTATTCAGCTGCTTCGGAAATGCTGGCCATTCATTTCAATGGCAGGGGTGGTGGAGGAGTGGTGTATACATCGCTCCGGCACCGCCCCAAAGATGCTGCTTGCAGGACTTTTTTTTCTGTCCTGCAAGTGCACCGCCCCAGTCTGAAAGCACTCAGGCTCACTGGGGTGAATAGGGAGGAGTTTTTCAGACGCGATTTTTAGCGCTAAAGGGCCTGAAAAACATCCCAGTGTGAAAGGGGTCTAAAAGGTAATGCTACTTTCCAAAGGGGTTACGATTGGCAAATACTGCCAATTACTCCTGTGTATACTACAGCCAAAACTGGAATAAGTTAGTCTCTATCCAGGGATGCACATGTCTCTGGTTTGATCATCTGCCAAGCTGTAGATAAACGGTCAGGATTCCTTGGTGAAGGGCATCTATAGCTAAGTTTCTTGTTACATTTTCCAATATTATTACATGTGTTATCTTTATCGGTCAATACTCAATTCAATATTATATACAATTTTATTTTACCTACAAACTATCATGTAAACATGATAAAATAGTATTCATTTTATTGAGAAATTGATTTGAAAAACACCCCCTTAGCATTTCTAGCTGCGGCCATGTTGAGTAAGGGCAGATGATTCATGTAAAATAAAAATCTGTAAATGGCCGTGCTACCCCCTTATAGAAAATAATGAAATAAACTCAAATGACACAGCTGCAAAATATAAAGTGCAGATTCTTCACTTAATACCAAATGAATATACATATATTGTGCTTGTGTAAAAAACTGTTTACATGTGGGTGCCCTTAAAATGCACAAACACCACAATCGCTGTATATTTATATACCATGTGCAAAATAAAGGAAAATTCAGTAACACTGTAATTAAGAAAAAAAACAAAAAAAGTGTATATGCATATACGGTAATAAAAAACAGTCCAAAGTTCCATTCACTGTGATGATGCCAGTGCAACAGAAAAGTGTAGATTCTATTCATAAGATGTGCATTTCACAGCAACAACAGTCCACCACACCACCAATCTTGTGAAAAAAATCCTCCACCAATCAGGATGTGCCCTTACCAAAACCTTTGGACCCCTATTATGGGGGGGGGGGGGGGGTCAGGGAAACCCTTGTGTGGATATCTGGCTTCCCCTCAGCCTCAAGAGTTGGTATCCTCAACGATGCCTCCCGGATATACCATCAATACGTTGTGTTTTATTATGGTGTTCTGGCCAAGATCAAACACCTATGCTTATCTTGCAGAGTCTGTCTCTTGCTTAGCAATTTGTTTTAGGACAAAAACAAATTGCTAAGCAAGAGACAGACTCTGCAAGATCAGCATAGGTGTTTGATCTTGGCCAGAACACAATAATAAAACACAATGTATTGGTGGTATATCTGGGAGGCATCGTTGAGGATACCAACTCTTGAGGCTGAGTGGAAGCCAGATATCCACACAAGCATTCCCTGACCCCCCCCCCCCCATAATAGGGGGTCCAGGGGCTCTGGTAAGGGCACATGCTGATTGGAGGAGGATTTTTTGGACAAGATTGGTGGTGTGGTGGACTGTTGTTGCTGTCAAATACACATCTTATGAATAGAATCTACACTCTTCTGTTGCACTGGCATCATCACAGTGAATGAAATTTTGGACTGTTTTTTATTATATGCATATACACTTTTTTGATGTTTTTCTTAATTACAGTTTTACTGAATTTTTCTTTATTTTGCACATGGTATATAAATATACAGTGATTGTGGTGTTTGTGTAGTTTAAGGGCACCCACAAGTGAACAGATGATTCATGTAGCATTTACCTCCAGGAATACATCAGCCCTCAGCTCAGGCATGCATGCAGTAGGGATTGCTTAGCTAAGAAAACACCTCTTCCAGATTTAAAAAAAGGCACATGAAGACTCCTGGGATGTACGACATCATTTTGGCCTAGGCTAGAAACTAGGAAGCAGCAGAAGAAATGTAAAAAATATGTTTAATTCAAGTAAATATAATATACCTTCCTATCTATTTACTAATTCTAGCAGCAAAGGATTAAAAATAGTCAATGTTGATCAAAGGATAAATTCAGCGTTGGGAACATGCTACATGTTCCACCCATTTTAGGGTAGAACATGTAACATGTTCCCAATGTTGCAGCCACTGTGCAATCCCCTCCTTCCCTGTGACAACAGTATGGAGAGAATTTCCCCGTACCAGCTGTCCCTTTTTTAAAACAGCAACAGAATGTGGAGCGCTGTGGTAGTTCACGGATTCTTCCTGTCAGACTGTATCTGCTTGCCCATACGGGATGTACAGGAACACAGATACACTGACAGATCTGGAATGCCTTACAGCCCTGCAAAAAATTGTACCTTTATTATTTTTTTCTAAAAAGTCAACTTATCCTTTAACCACTTCCCTACCGCCGTATGCAGAATGACGGCTGGGAAGTGGTTGAGTTATTCTGACTGGACCTCATATGACGTCCAGCAGGATAACATGCAGGCGTGCACCCAGGGGGGCACGCATCGTGGCAATCGGTGGTGTGGGGGGTCTGACCCCCTGCATTATCGATCTCGGTAAAGCGCTTACATCGGAAGCACTTTACCATGTGATCAGCTGTGACCAATCACGGCTGGTCACAGTGTAAACAGGAAGAGCCATTTATCGGCTTTTCCTGTACTCGAGTCTGCAGACCTGAGTAGAGGAGAGCCGATTGGCTGCTTTCCTGACAGGGGGGGTTTGTGCTGATGGTTTATCAGTGCAGCCCCCCCTTGGATCGCCACCCTAGACCACCAGGGAGTCTGCCTAGGGACCACCAGGCATGTGCCCACCTAGGACCACCAGGGAGCCGACCAGGGACCACCAGGGAGCCGATCCTGACCACCAGGTAAGGGGCACAGTGCCCAGTATGGCCACCTTCAGATGCCACCCTAGACCACCAGGGAAATGGCCCCTATCATTGCATTTGTCACCTGTTGCCCACCAGTGACCACCAGTGCCCCTATCAGTGCCACCTATCAGTGCCCACCAGTGCCACCTACCAGTGGCACCTATTAGTGCCACCTATCAGTGTCCAGTGACGCCTATGAGTGCCAATCAGTGCCGCTTATCAGTGCATATCAGTGCCTGTCAGTGCTGCATATCAGTGCCACCTATCAGTGCCCGTCATTGCTGCATATAAGTGCCTCATCAGTGCCCATCAGTGCCGCCTCATCAGTGCCAATCAGTACTGCCTCATCAGTGCCCGTCAGTGTAGCTTCATCGGTGCCCGTCAGTGATGGAGAAAATGTACTTATTTACAAAGTTTTGTGACAGAAACAGAAAAAAAATTTTTTACTCAAAAATTTTGGTCTTTTTTTATTTGTAGCGCAAAAGATAAAAACCGCAGAGGTGATCAAATACCACCAAATGAAAGCTCTATTTGTGGGGAAAAAATGATAATAATTTTGTTTGGGTACAGCATCGCATGACTGCGCAATTGTCATTCAAAGCGCAACAGCACTGAAAGCTGAACATTAGTCTGGTAGGGAAGTGTTCTAAGTGCATGGTATTGAAGTGGTTAAAGCAGAACTCCAGGATTGGAAAAAAATCCCCCATTAGTACACCCCCACACAAAACAATAAACCATTATTACATTTGTGAAATTCCTTACCATTGAAGAGAAAAGTCCAATTGAATTTTCAGGGAGTCAGTTCTCCAATTCAAAAAATGCTGCATGTTTTCTGCTAGGGAGGATCTGTTAGAACAGTGGTTACATCATATCCTCTTCTTTGTCTCTACACCATGTGACGTTATGCGAGGTGTCATAATGGACGGGCGATACTTGTCGCCTCGCATGCGATCACTTTGAGGTGACTAGTGAGAGTCCAACCTGGGTTTCGACAGCCACCGTGGCAGAGCTGGTTCCGGCCTGGACTTTCTGGTCCACTCAAACCCCTTTCCACCTGCATTTAATGACCAGGAAGACAGCAGGGGAGAGCGCTATCCTGGATCTCAGAGGGAGAAAGCTGAGTGAGCTCTGTGTGATAATTTGGGACTTAAAAATAAAGGTTTGCACTGTGCTTATGTTTTGTGGGTGTCGGGGACAGCCCCACACTGTATAGAGAGGGACCTGATTGTTTAGGTTAGCGCCGGACAGTGAGGTTTTGTTTTCTGTTTGATTTTGTTTTGATCTTGCAAACCTGTGATAATAAACCTGCCAAGCCACCAGATTTTAAAGAAACTGACCTCCATGTTGAATCTTTACCTCTGAAAAGTGATCCCCACAAGCTAATCTCCCACACGTGGTGGACTCAGCAGGCATCTTCCCAAAATGGTATAGATGTTGAAGGCCTTGCTACAAGCAACTGCGGCCCAGCGGGAGACCAACCTACAGGTCACACAAGCCGCTGCAGCGGGAGGAAAGTCGCCAGGCCCTGGCTGCTCAGCAGGAGATGAATCGCCGGTTTACGGAGGCTCTGGTGGAGTTAAAGAAGGAGTCCGCACCTCCGGTGACAACGGAATCAAAGTTGGTACGCTCCTATTGCCACATGCATAAAATGACACCTGCGGATGAAGTGGAGGCGTACCTCGCGACCTTTAAAAGAGGATGGCCAAAAGAACGGTGGGCGGGACTGCTAGCGCCATTCTTGACCGGCAAACCCCAAAAAGCTTATTTCGATCTGGAAACAGATAAGGCCCCAGACTATGAGACTCTAGAGGCAGAGATACTCGCACGCCTGGGGGTCACCATGGCAGTCCGGGCCCAACGCGTGCATCAGCGGACCTACCGCACCGACAAGCCACCCCGTTCGCAGATGTTTGACCTGGTTCATCTTACCAGGAAATGGCTACATGCGGAGACCTTGCCAGGTCCCCAGATTGTGGAGCGCGTGGTCATGGACCGCTATCTATGTGCGCTCCCTGCTGCTTTGAGGAAATGGGCCAGTCATGGGGACCCCAAAACTGCCAACCAACTGGTGGACCTCATGGAGAGATACACCGCTGCTGAGGACTTGTTGTGCCCATCTGCGCCCCACTCCAATGTATCTATAGGTGAAAGGTCCCCCTGGGGACACGGTAAGACTGTTCCAGGGTTCAGGGGCTTGGGGAAATATGATAAGACTGATATGGCTAAAGAGACTGGGGGCTCTAGACCTGGAGACTGGCCAAAGAAGTCAGGAAGGTCTTGGGAACCCTTGAGAAGACTGGGTATAGAACACATACAGTGCTACCGATGCCATGCATTGGGCCATATTGCTGCCAATTGCCCCCTGAATGTTGAACCCATGCAATGCGATTATACTTATGTGAATAGACGCCTTTCTCTTTTTGCACAGGTCGTATATACAGCATCATGTTCAAGTCTCATGGAGAAGCAAATGTGTGTGAATTTTGTTGATGGGAGACCAGTCACTGCACTGGTAACATTGGTCAAAAGCAATTGTGTAAACCCTGCAAGCTTACACCCTAACACTGTCTGAGTCATGTGCATCCATGGGGACACTTGTGACTACCAGATGGCGGTGGTTGAGATTGACACCTCTTGCGGTAGTGTGACTCATTCAGTGGGGGTGGTACCTACACTACTTTATGACGCCCTAGTGGGCAGGGATTTTCCCCATTTTTGGAGGTTATGGGAAGGCACAGGGATTCTGGAGGATAGAGCTCCCCCTACTGCGGAAGCACAGGACCTCTCACCAGACCCATTTTTCCAAATGGAAGGAGAGACTGGTGGCAGGACCGAGGAGGGAGGAGGCCCTCTTCCTTTTCCTGTACTGGCTGGGGAGCCGGAGGAGCTGGAAGATAGCTCAATGACCCAGACAATGCCTCTGACCCTGACGGTGAGAGTGTACCGAATGTAGTACCTGACTTAGAGGTCCGGAGAGAGGACTTCTGTACAGAACAACTACGGGATGTCACTCTCCTTAGAGCCAGAGAAAACATAAAGGCTTTGGATGGGGAACCTGTGGACCTTAATTGGGGGTGTCTTTTCCCTACATGGCGCTTAAAAATAATTTGTTGTATCAGGTGGTGAAACGCGGGGAGGACAAAGTGGAAAAGCTAGTGGTTCCCAAACCCTTTCACAGGATGGTGCTAGATCTGGCCCATGGCCATGTAATGGGGGGGCATCTGGGTATGGAGAAAACCAGGGAGAGAATAACCCAGAGATTCTTGTGACCTGGGTTGTATGCAGACATCAAATATTACTGTGATTCATGCCCTGAGTGTCAATGACAGCCCCGTCACCCCATTTTCGTAGTCCCCTTGTCCCACTTCCCATAATTGAAGTGCCATTTGAGCGAATTGGCATGGATCTTGTGGGACCAGTAGTAAAATCTGCCCGGGGACACCAGCACATCCTGGTGATCCTGGACTACGCTACCCGCTATCCTGAGATCATACCTTTGCGGAATACCTCCACTAAGACTATCACCATGGAGCTGGTCTAGGTGTTTAGTCGGGTGGGGATCCCTAAAGAAATCTTGATGAATCAGGGTACTCCGTTCATGTCCAGAGTGACCAGAGAATTGTGCAAGTTGTACAAAATCTCCCATCTCCGTACGTCTGTTTACCACCCCCAAACTGACGGTTTGGTGGAAAGGTTTAACAAGACCCTCAAGAGTATGCTAAAAAAAAGTGGTGGATAAAGATGGGCGAAATTGGGATTTTTTGTTGCCGTACCTCATGTGTGAGGTTCCGTGGGCGTCTACTGGGTATTTCCCCTTTGAACTCTTGTATGGTAGATATCTCAGGGGACTGCTAGATGTTGCAAAAGAGACGTGGGAAGGAGAGGCCACCCCATATAGAAGCGTCATAGAGTATGTCTCCTTGATGCAGGATAGAATCGCAGCTGTCCTGCCCCTTGTACAAGAGCATATCAAATCGCATGCCAAATCGGCGGCTATTGCTGGCAATGGCACCGTCCGAATTGGTGTGACGTAGCACCGATTCCCAAAAGTAGTTTCTGTGCTACTTTTGACGACTTCGGGGTGCGATTTGTATAGAGATCTGTGCAGCAACCCGCACAGATGTCTCTGAAATCGCCCTCAAAAGTCGGACTGACATGCGGGAATAATTTGCACGATTTAAATCTCGCTGTCAGTGTGAACCTGGGCTAAAGCAGTGTTTCTCAGCCTTTTTTCAGTCAAAGCACCCTTTAAAAATGATGGACAATCTGGAGGCGCCCCATTCTAAAATGTAATAACTATTCTAATAGTCTTACATAATGCAGCAACATCCAGAGGTCCAAGTAGGACACCCAACATTAGAGGTGATTTATTCTTCCAAAGCAAATGCACTTTTGCACACTGACTAGTATTCCAATGTTTCTCTTCTCCCTCAGTTTTTTCTCCATCACTTAGCCAATGATACCCCAACGCTGAGGGAGAGTGGCAGAGGAGGGTCAAAAGATGATGATATGCAGGCAACCAATATCCTCCTTATCAACTGATGATGCCATTGGTCATTAGGATGCTGGCAGCTTGAAGGTTTTAATGGTGTACACTGAAAACCTGTGGCTTTGTGTAACTAAAAGGCAGCCTTCATCCACACACCGGCTTGCATACAATTTTTCGGCTATTTTTATGCATTTTGCCAAGGCACCTCTGAAGAAACTTCAAGGCACCCTGGTTGAAAAATGCTGCTCTAAAGTAACAGTGATTGAGGAATATAGCATGCTTTCCTGAAGAAGTGCGCTTTTACACAAATGTTTGAAGTGTTCTCTATTAGAAATAAAAATGTGCTACAAAGACATAGTTGTCCTCCTGCAAAATCATACTTTTAGAAAGTTATATTTATTATCACTGGTTGGAAAACATACCAGATAATACTCACCAACTAAATATCCTTTTTCAAAATACACAGCTAGATAATCCATGTCACAACTGTAATCAAATTCCACATCAAAACGATCGAAAGTGAGCAAAATGTGCTTTCTTTCAGGAACCAATATTGTCCATATACACTTCCTAGGATGAAAAGTAGTGGTCAGAACACAAACAAAATAAAAGGTAAGGAAACTTCTGAACAAAGTTTCCTTTCACTTTTGCCCCTATTCCCATGAGCTGATGTATCCCAGCCTCCCCTCCAAAGGCTCTATTGCTAGTGGGTTCTTACTATCAATGCCTACCATAGTGTTTACCTTCTTCTCGCTGGCTTCTGCTCCCAAAGTCCAAGCCTGCTCAGTAGGATCTCATATACTTCTTTGGGCCAGGAAATGGATAGATTCAGAAACTATAGAGCATTGGTGGAGGAGGCTGGGCTACTTAAGCTCAGTGGTTTGGGGAAAAGGAGTAGGGAAATTTACTCTTAAGCTGGCATTAGAGGGTTTGAATCTTGGCCGGTTCAGCAGCGACTGGCCAAGATTCGAACCATCTATGGGCAGACTGATTGTATTCAAGTCGATCCATCAATCGACTTGGGTACAACCAGCATGTTGTATTTTTTATGTGATTATTTCAGTGGCTATAGTGGCTAGCAATAATCACTGTGTTCTCCGGCTGGGACAGCTCCCCCACCGGGAGAACACAATAGCTCTGCGTAAGGGATTCCCCATCAACACTAACTGCGCTGATGAGGGAATTGAGTGATTTTCTTTGGTTGCCAGAAAGAAAATTGCATCATCTATGACCAGCTTTAGGAATACACCCCAGGAGAGATCCAGAGGTGAAGAAAGGAATAAAAAGGTCCCACCATCAGACCTTAAGAGTACAAAGCAAAAGTCCTTTAAAAAAGTATTAAACCCTAAAGCAAACATTTATTATATTGCAGCTTACCAATTCTTAGATGTGATTGCTGCATTCGTTTTCTTTTTTTCCCCCTTTTTACCTAGTGATCTGGCCAATAGTTCTGTTGTTTTTCAACAAAACAAGCTGTTCTGTAAATGTATCAATTAAGGATGTTGATGTGATGATATCACGTGTGAGACCCACACGACGTGATGATATCACGTACGAGACGTACGCCGGGCTGACTCCAT
The DNA here is from genome assembly GCA_018402905.1 of Glandirana rugosa. Classification (NCBI taxonomy): domain Eukaryota; kingdom Metazoa; phylum Chordata; class Amphibia; order Anura; family Ranidae; genus Glandirana; species Glandirana rugosa. The sequence continues at coordinate 577,302 of BLSH010089414.1, read as the reverse complement.
TTTGTTTAAGAGAACTCCATTGCAATGTTAACCTAACAATTTCCCAATGCAAGCCCCTCTCACACACCCCCTTCTCCCAGTTCCATGTGGAAATTCTAGAAAGGCCACCTGGAAATTGTTATCCTAAGCCATGGAGAGGATGTTTATGTTAGCCAGCCATATAAAACCTAGCTAGCAGACATCAAAAGAAGCTCAAAAGAAGCTCAGGATGTACGAGAATCGTAAATCAGGACACACGAGACATGACTTGGCAGCGACCCCCAACCCCTGCCTAAAACTTACCAAAAAATACACACAGTTCATAACGTCCGTTAGGAACATGACATATCAGTAACACGTACATATTTGAATGCATAAATTTATATTGAATAAATAAAGTCTAAACTTCAAAGATGTTGGTCGTACGGGGAACCACTACTAGTTTATTACCTTCCCAGGGTCCCAGAAAGTGACAGAACCGTCATGTTTGAACTTGCTGGACTGCAAATTGCATCCTGAACCATAATTGATCAGTTTCAGGAATACACCTTGTACCTATTAGCAAATATTAATCTCGGTACAGAAATCGTGAATCAGGGAGGATTGTATTTACCGTCTGCCCTGGACAGCCCACCGGGCCCACCTCACCCATGTGAGTGGTCAGGGGCATACGGCCCCACCCCTTGTTACCCAGAGAAAAAGGGACTGCTAAGACCAACTTCCAGTTCTCATTTTTCCAACAAACATCGGAGAACCTGTGAAGTCATCTTCGAACTACTGATTGATCATGGACATTTCAAAAGCAAGTACTTTCATTCTGTTTTCTTTGCTGCTGTATATTACGTCTCTTATTGCTTTGTAATGTTCTTTTTATTTTTTTGTAAATATTTTACTGTGCCTAAAACTTGACTTTTTCATTATTAAACCTTATTCTGAAAAGTGTTAATCTTGCCCCTAAAGCTCTTAATGCAACTATCACGAATCTGCTCCTTTGAAGAGCGCTACTGTTTTTAAAATAATGCATCTGAATATACCTGTCTGTGGTGACAGCGTGTGTTACAGGTGGTTATTCTAAAATCATAATTGGTATTGCTAAAATCCCAAGTTCCTCTTGCTCGGTCCCGAAAGTAGAGGTGGTGGCAGAGAAAGGGTTAATTGTTTGAATTAGCTCAGTAACAATCGCTCTCAGGTGGCTGGCATTTAGACAGTGGTCCTGCAAACTGGGAAATCTTTGTGCTGAAAGCAGCTGAGAGTGGCATTGTTGCGGTAGTGACAAGCGAGTTGTTAGATCAGGGGGGTCCTCAATCGCCCGTCGGTGAGGAGGGCAGCAATCTGATACCTGCATTAGTCACAGTTGAGACAAACCAATTACCACTGATAGGGGTGTGTACAATGATCATCTTTTATTTATTCATGTAAAACCTTTATCCCAAAAGAAAAAAAACTGTTACTGTATCTGCTTTTGTAACTGCAGTGTGAGCTGGTGTTTGTATCCAAATCTGCTAGTACATCTAACACCCCCTCCCCTCAGGCTGACAATGCTGCTGTCCAAAGGAGCCCTTGTGCTCTTTCATCCAGAATAGGGGTGCTCTAACACAGGAGGTTTGTTACTGGCTAGATCACCAGGTGAATAGAGAGGGAAAAAGTCTAATAAAAAGGAATCTAAGGATTGGTAAGCTGCAATATATATTGTCAAAACTATTGGGACACCTTCCTTTACATGCACATGGACTTTAATGGCATCCCGGTTTTAGTCCGTAGGGTTCAATATTGAGCTGGCCCACCCTTTGCAGCTATAACAGATTCAACTCTTCCAGAAAGGCTGTCCACAAGGTTTAGGAGTGTGTCTACGAGAGTGTTTGACCATTCTTCCAGAAGCACATTTGTGAGGTCAGGCACTTATGTTGGACGGGAAGGCCTGGCTTGCAGTCTCCACTCTAATTCATCCCAAAGGTGTTCTATTGGGTTGAGGTCAGGACTCTGTACAGGCAAGTCAAGTTCCTCCATCCCAAACGTGCTCATCCATGTCTTTATGGACCTTGTTTGGTACACTGGTCCAAATCATTTGATGGAGGGGGGATTATGGTGTGGGTTTTTTTTTTCAGGGTTTGGGCTTGGCCCCTTAGTTCCTGTGAAGGGAACTCTTAAGGTGTCAGCATTCCAAGACATTTTGGACAATTTCATGCTCCCAACTTTGTGGGGACAGTTTGGAGGTGGTCCCTTCCTGTTCAGACATGACTGCGCACCAGTGCACAAAGCAAGGTCCATATAGACATCAATGAGAGAGTTTGGGGTGGAGGAACTTGACTGGCCTGACTTTAACCCAACAGAACACCTTTGGGATGAATTAGAGCAGAGACTGTGAGCAACACCTCCTCCAGGCCAACGGATTGGCCCACAGGTTTCCCTAGAACTTCACCAAAACCTTAATGGAGTCTGTTTTAACCCATGCGGCACTGGTGCAAAGTGACAAACAACCAGGCCGGCACTCTCCCATGAGCAATGAGACATGATAGTTCTTTCCCGCAGTTTTCACATGAACAGCAACACAGTCTATGATGAGTAAAGATGTTACTTGCCACTTCCCCATGGAGCCAGGCGAGATCCCTTTAGGGTTGCATTCTTGCAGGTAAAACGCCTTGGCGCCATGTTGGGTGCCAAATGTAGCCATGGCCCAGACCTCTGAAGAGCTGATGGTGAACTTCAGGGCCAGGGAGAGCGGATTTCCATCCTCACAGAGTGGGTCACTAGGCATTGTGGGTGCAGGTAGGTAGAATGTGTTGGGCGACATTTTGATGATGCAGAACAAAAGAGATTTATTTTTCTCTTCAAGAACTGGGGAGAGAGAGTTAGGACCAGGACACCCCTTAGGTGGGTGCAATAGCATTTGGCAGACTCTGAGACTCTCTGAATAAAGTTCTTAAGGTAGCTATAAAGTCCCACAGGCCTTCCAACTGAACTTGACTGGAACTATTTCCTTGAGCATTGAATTACACTTTGGACTTCAATGCAGATTTATGCACATACCAAGCTTGGTATCCCCGTTGTGCAGATCTGGCCACAGTCTCACAGCCTCCCACTGTAACTTCACAAGATTACACTCACAGTCTCCCAACAAGACTTCTGGGACTCTCACTGCCACTTGTTCCCTGGTGCGTCACACAGCCAACCACTGTGTTTCCCGAGTGTCACCACGCTAACCTGCTGGGTCCCTTCCTCAGCTCTCTTGCAAGCGCCACCCCCTTGTTTTTCACTGGGTTCCTAGCTTGACTTCTCCTGAGACTTTCCCAACTTTTCCACTATCCCCCAACTAGTGAAAAAGGCTGCTCTGGTACTCTCTCTGACTTCACACTCTGGAGGAGTTGTCCCTCGGAGGCAACAGCTTCCCCTTTACTTCTGACCCTGGTTCACACTTTGCCCCTGGTGATAGGAATGGTTGTCCTCCGTTAGCAACTCTGTCCCTTCATCTCCAACAAAGAGGGGTTCTCCAGCCGACAGAACCCGTGCAACTCGGTTAGACTTCCAGCATGAAGCCCCAACCCCGCGCTGCTGGTTCTTGTCCTGGGTAGGCCTCAGACTGCCTAGCAACCAGGTGCTCCCAGATAGGCCTCAGGCTTCTGGCCTAGCAGCTGGGAGTTTTCAACACACATCCACCCAGACAGCCATTCAGGTGGCACTGAACCCCGATCACCTGACTCCTCCCAAATATATAGGCTCTACCAGCAGGCCATGGGGTCCAAGAAAACCCCTGCCCATTGGCTGAAGCAGTCTATAATTCATATTCCGAGTTCATGTACACCTTATCATGCCAATGTCATCAGCGGTATTGCCACCCAATAGCAGAGGAGAGAGGTGCATCAAACTCAGAGTTAATGAAAAGAATCAGGAGATCCCCTAACAGCACCCCTGTTCAAAATCAGGGTTCTCCACTTACCCAAGCCCAATCTCGAGCCAGCATTGTGCACAAGAGCAGCTGCTGTCCTGGATCTCTGCCTCCTCATTGGTTCAGAGACAGCAGCGGGGACCATTAGCTCCTGCTGCTGTCAATCACAGCCAGTGAGGAGGGAGTGGGGCTGGGGCCGAGCCCTGTTCTCTGTGTCTTATGGACACACATGGCGGAGCTCGAAAGACAGCATACAGGAGCACCATGCCCCCCCCCCCCGCAGGCCACTTGCTATGGGTGCATTCGACAGGGGGGTGAGGAGCCTAGAGTGCCAGTGGGGGACCCCAGAAGAGGAGGATTGGGGCTGCTCTGTGCAAAACCATTACACAGAGCAGGTAAGTATAACAGCCCTTAGTATCACTTTAAGTTTTGGTAAAAAAGAACTGGAAGCTATGCACTGCTGCACCAGAATTTGCACTCTCCAGTTTTAGTAAACCAACCTCTATGTGTCAATATGCATCATTGATCTTAACAAAGTATGCCTAAATCAATGAAAAGCAACAGGAGCGTTGTCAGCATAGTCAGTACACTATACTGTATCCACAGTGTTGTGGTTAAATGTATATAATGATATTTTAATGATAATTGTATGATATTGTAATAAGATGGGTGATCAGGTGAATCAAACAGAAAAAGTGACTGTAACTTGCAGTATACTAAATATTATCATTATTATTATTATTATACAGGATTTATATAGTGCCAACAGTTTACACAACAGTTTACACATTGCTTTACAACTTGAGGGTAGACAGTACAACTACAATACACTTTAATACAGTAATGAGCAGAGCTCTCTGATTCCTAGAGCTTACAATCTAGGAGGGAGGGTAAAGAGTAACTGTGGGTGATGTGCTGATGGAGAAAGTAAATGTACAGTTGTGGGGGCCAGATAGGCTTCTCTAAAGAGATGAGTTTTTAGGAATCGTCTGAAAGTGGATAGAGTAAGAAGAGATAGAGGGACAGATTGAGGTAGAGCATTTGAGAGGATGGAAGATGCTCGAGAGAAGTCCAGGAGGCGAGCATGAGATTAGGTGACAAGGGAGCTAGAGAGCAGGAAGTCTTGGGAGGAACGAAGAGGACATTTGATTGGTTGGTATTCTGAGACTAGGTTAGTGATGTAGCTGGGGCCAAGTTGTGGATGGCATTGTAAGGTATTGTTGGTAACTTGAATTTAAAGAGGAAGTAAACCCAGATTGGGTTTACTTCCTCTACATGCCCCTGTAATGTAGAAGCATAATGGGCTACTATGCATCGCATAGTAGCCCATTATGTGCCACTTACCTGCAAACGAGGCCTGCGATGTCCAGCGCTGTCCCCTGTGCTGGCGGCGTCCATCTTCAGCCCCTCTTCCTTCCGGGGCCACAACTCCGGCACTGTGACAGGCCGGAGTCGCGTGACGTCACTCCCATGCATATGTGCGGGAGACGCCAATCACGGCACGATCGCAGTGGAGGAACGGCACAGAGGCCGTTTCTTCACTGCGCATGTGCCGACATGACGGCACAGCAAATACACTGCATATCTCCTGAACCGTGCAGGTTTAGGAGATATGCAGGGCACCTACAGGTAATCCTTATTATAGGCTTACCTGTAGGTTAAAGTGGTTGTCATGAGTTGACAACCACTTTAATTTGTTGGTTGAGTGGCAGCCATGGAGGGATTGGCAGAGAGAGGAAGCAGACGCCGAGCGGTTTTGTAAAGTAGATGAGCCTGATAGCAGCGTTCATGATGGACTAGAGGGGGGATAGCCTATTTAAAGGTAAGCCAATGAGGAGGGAGTTGCAGTAGTCAAGGCGAGAGATAACCAGGGAGTGGATTAGAAGCTTTGTGGTGTCATTAGTTAGGAAGGGAAGTATTTTGGAGATGTTGCGGAGGTTGAGGTGGCAAGCTTGGACAGCGATTGGATGTGGAGCTGAAAGGAGAGTTCAGAGTCCAGGATTACACCTAGGACCTTGGCATGGGGGGACGGGTTGATAGTAGAGCCATGGATTTTGACAGAGAAATCAGGGGAAAAGGCACAGGGAGGAGGAAATATCATGAGCTTGGTTTTGGATAGGTTGAGTTTGAGGAAGTGAATGCAAATAAATGCAAAGATAGAATTAATAATGCAAAACCGGGTCAGGGTGGCAAAAATCATGCATACATTGTAGAATAATGCCAAACAGATTATGAAAGCTGCACAAACAGACTCTTCACAGCAATGTCTCTATAGCTCAATTGGGGTAACAATTGGGGTGGCTGCATATTATAGCCTCTATAAGCCACTATTTCAACAGAGTCAAACTGAGAATCACTACTTCAATAAAACAGTACAGAACACAGCTATGGTACTTGTGATTGACCTCATAAACAGTGACCCTCATAGTGAAGTCCAGAGTAGCGCTGGTAACACAGACAAACAGCTGGAGGCATCCAAGACTTGAGAACACAGAGGGGCCACCCCACTGGAACAGCAGAATTCTATTAAAAATTGGTAAGAGGCTTGCCACAGTGGTTGGATCTTTTAGAGAAGCTGTGTGCTATCAGGCTCTGCCCGGCTGCCTGCACGCCAGTTCTGACAACGGAGGGCCTTTCACCTGGCTGCAGATCTGTTGTGCACCTACTCCTGTCTCATCGAAGCAGCTGAGAAGGGAAGCAAAAAATCCAAACTTCCGTGGGCATATACAGAAAACCAGGGAGTTGTGGGAAAAAAGAGTTAAATGGGCTAGCATGGTGAGTCAATGGGCACCCTTCTACATTATATGATGTCCTGTTCATTTTTAACTAACAAGAAACTTCCCCTTTCTCCCTCTTTCATTTCCTTTCCCTTTGCTTTCTTGTCTCCTTTCTTTCCCACTTCCTGGAATAAAAATATAGTATTTAATTTGAACTTTTCTATATAACTATCTGAGTATCTTCCTAGCATAAAATTTTAGAACAATTTCTCTTTAATGAGGAAAAATGTACTTACTCATTATTTGAATAATATTTACTGGGGGGTGTGGGTAGTTTTAAAGTTCCCGTATTTCCTTTCAGGAGTTGGTCTTTTGCACTGCAGCTTGCTGTGGGTGACAGGATAGAAGACTCACAATCACATTGCTGGGGATGATGTTAAGCAATTAAATTGCAGTGTGTACTTACCTAGAGCTGTACTTGAGTTTGAACTTTCTAGATAAATGGCAGAAAAAAAAAAAAAGAAGTGTTATAAAATAATGTTGCGATGAAGGTAAAGTAAGAGCACCAACAGCAGAGATAGGGGATTTTAAGGTGCAGGACCCTTCTATCAGAGTACGTTTGCAGACACATGGATTTTTTTTAAAAAAAACTACACGTTTATTACAAAACTCCATTAAAAATATTATGAGCATCAAGCCAAGATGGGCGTCTGTGACTCCTCCTTGGGCATCTCTGTGGGATCCCCTGGCCGTTAATCTGATGTCCTCATCTTCACATACCTTTCATCTTTTGCCTCCGATGCTCATAATCACCTGCTGAAACGCGGCCATCAGATCTAAATCACAACTTCAGGGTGGATACCCCTTTTTGGGGATGCATAAGTGAACTGAAGTTTCATGCATACATTTTTATATATCATTGATTTTTTGTACATGTTTTCTATGTATCATATATTATTATGTGCTTTTATTTTCCTTTTTAGTAACTATATTGAAGCCTACCCTATGAACCATTGAAGAAGCCTTATCTGCAAAATGTGTTGGAATGCTGCACCTCCCTTTGTATATATACTATATTACCAAAAGTATTGGAACACCTGCCTTTACACACACATGAACTTTAATGGCATCCCAGTCTTAGACCGTAGGGCACAATATTTGGTTGGCCCACCCTTCGCAGCTATAACAGCTTTAACTAATCTGGGAAGGCTGTCCACAAGGTTTAGGAGTGTCTATGGGAAAGTTTGATCATTCTTCCAGAAGCGCATTTGTGAGGTCAGACTCTGATGTTGGACGAGAAGGCCTGGCTCGCAGTCTCCGCTCCAATTCATCCCAAAGGTGTTCTATCGAGTTGAGATCAGAACTCTGTGCAGGCCAGTCAGGTTCCTCCACCCCAAACTTGCTCATCCATGTCTTTATGGGCCTTGCTTTGTGCACTGGTACACTGTGTTGGAACAAGAAGGGCCAATCCCAAACTGTTCCTACAAAGTTGGGAGCATGAAATTGTCCAAAATATCTTGGTATGCTGATGCCTTAACAATTCCCTTCAATGGAGCTAATGGGCCAAGCCCAACCCCTGAAAAATAACCCCACACCATAATCCCCCCTCCACCAACTGATTTGGACCAGTGCACAAAGCAAGGTCCATAAAGACATGGATAAGCGAGTTTGGGGTGGAGGAACTTGACTGGCCTGCACAGAGTTCTGACCTCAACCCGATAGAACACCTTCGGGATGAATTAGAGCGGAGACTGCGAGCCAGGCCTTCTCATCCACATCAGTGCCTGACCTCACAAATGTGCTTCTGGAAAATTTTCAACTGTACCTTCATAACAACAAAGACCCAGTCTGCAGGGAGAAGTGTATTTGTTCCACACACTAGGGTCTCTATAAAGAAAATTCACTTTACGAATGTCACAGTATTTGCACACACTTGCGAATGCAATGTGTCTTATATGCTCATCAGCTGCATCTAGTGGCCGTAATGCAGCATTTTTCTGACTTAGAAAGTTCAGGAAAATACCAAATTATGGCCACTAGATGGTGCGGCTAAACCTAAGAAATAAACAAATTCAACAAATTTCTGTGTGAATGCTGTGACATTTGTACAGCAATTTTACAGCGACAGACCTCTAGGTATAAAGCAAATGAAAGTAATCCCTGTTTGTTACATAATAAATGTTACACCAACTGAGCAATGGCCTGCTGTTTCATACAGAATGTCCAGGCGAATACCATATATTATCACTTTATAATGTGCAGCAAGTAAAGAAAAATACCCAATAAGCTACCAGAAAATTCAGTGAGCCGACTACATAATCTCTTCTGCACGGACATCCTAAGCAGTGTTGTCAGCCCTGCCTGAATTCTCCCCCTGCTGGACTACAGAAGTTCTCTCCCTCTTCTCATTCCATAACATAAGTGGGAAGCAGTTTCTGTAGTTCAGCAGAGGAAAAATCAGACTGGGATGACATCACTTCTTGTGATTTCAGAAATCTCCAAAAAAGAGCAAGTAAAGAGCTCACTGAATTTTTGGCAGAATCTTCAGATATTTCTGAGAACTTGTAGGTCCTGTATTGATGGTATCAGTTGGGTATCAGTTTGAGAGGCTTCCATGATCATTCAGAATACATTGACAGGTGCATTTGACCTGCAGTTGACCTTCTAACCTGCTTCAGGTGGGTTTTGCAATTCTATAGACTTGCATGGGAACAAAAGCTCATCGACACAAGCCCTTAAAGAAACAAAGCATCTGGAGATATGAATGTATTGCAGAGATGTACTGAATATGTTTTTTTCTGCCCAGATAAACACAGGTGCCATCTAGTAGAATCTTCATAGGAGTATACTGAGCTCACTCTGAGCTGGTAACGGATTGTTTTTTTCATGTAGGCTTGTTTTGGGTATAGAAACACTTTAACCACTTCAGCCCCGGAAGGATTTCACACTTTAGGACCAGAGCGCTTTTTGCGATTCGGCACTGCATCACTTTAACTGACAATTGCGCGACGTTGTACCCAAACAAAATTTGCGGCCTTTTTTTCCCCACAAACAGAGCTTTCTTTTGGTGGTATTTGATCCCCTTTCCGTCATTTCTGATCACTGCTTTAAACAAAAGAAAAGCGACAATTTTGCAAAAAAACCCAAATTTCTTACTTTTTGCTAAAATACAAACCCCCCCCAAAAAAATAGAAAAACATTTTTTTCATCGGTTTTGGCCGATATATATTCTTCCTCATATTTTTGGTAAATGAGAATTAATTTATGGGGTTTTTATTTATTTATTTTTATTTTTTACTAGTAATGGCAGTGATCTGCGATTTTTAGCAGTACTGCGATATTGCAGCGAACATTCGGACCATTTTGACATTTTTTTGGGACCAATGGCATTTATACAGCGATCAGTGCTATAAAAATGCACTGATTACTGTGTAAATGCCATTGGCAGCGAAGGGGTTAACCTATAGGGGGCGCTCTAAGGTTTAACTGTGTTCCCTGGCTGTGTTCTAACTGTAGCTGGGCTGGGCTGGAAGGGGGGAGGGGAGTGATCACGGCTTCCATATACAGGAAGCCTGTGATCACAGCCCTTCCCCCTCTGTCAGAACGGAGATCCGTGTTTACATACACAGACCTCCATTCTTTCACTGCGGGGGAGACATCACGGGTAGCCGGCGGAGATCGAGTCCGCCCTACCTGCTCCCTGCCCCCCC
>BLSH010089414.1:537626-549863 GCA_018402905.1 Glandirana rugosa | reverse complement strand
AATGCTGAAATTGATTTAAAGTAATTTATCAGTAACTTATGACCCTCTGTGCTTGTGTTTTGTATAAACTTGAGCACTATGAGACATCCATGATATATGGAGACTGGCACAATTATTTTATAACACTTTACATGTTAACATGTTAATTTGAGTGTTTTAGGATTAACAGGATTTTGTACTTGCAGTGTATGGTTTTAGGATGCCAACTATTTATAGGTCATTTGCAGTGTTAAGGAAGAATAATATATATATAGCACCTTGGTTATTGATGGGAAGCCCAAGGACCAAAAGAAAGATTGCTGCCATCTGAGTATTGGTGAATCACCAAACAATATTGAAATAAAAAGATCAAGCGGTACAAACCTATGATCCCAAAAAATTTAACTTATAATAGAGATGCACCCAATCAAATCTAATAGTAAATAGCAATCTCAATATGTGCAAATAATAAATCAATCCAACATATCTCACATAGTGAGTGTCATACTAATACAATCTAATGTAATTCAATTGAAAAATATTTTTTCAAAAATACAACTGCTGAAAAAAGTGCAAAGAAAGTGCAAAAAAAGAGCATGCTATAAATGCAGACAAAAATGCATAGTGTAAATTAATAAATACTAACAAAATCCAAAAAAACAGTTCATATGTGATCCAAAAAATGTGCAAAGTTCATATATAATCAAAAAAGGAGAATTCCCAGGAAAGTATAAAAGAAATCTTCTTAGAAAAATAACTCTGATTACTGTAGACGAAACCCGGTGTGATTCTTCACCATTCACCCCAAACTAACTGTCACGTACCTGGTGGACCAGTCTGACTTATGCAGGGGGTCACCTCTCTTGTGGTCCTGGTTCGAGAATCCCTGGTAGTGCAGACAGGGAGTTCTGGAGCACAAGGGGGCACGAGGGTTGGACTGGGTCACTGGTGGTATGTGAAGATCCACTGAAGCTCTTGCTAGGCAGAAGAATGGTGGTGCAATCCGGTTTGGTAACAGGCTGGCGGTGCGGTACAGGTGGAGCAGGCTGGCGGGTAGTCAGGTGCAAGCAAGGTCGGCAACGTGCAGGCAGCAGAGGTACAAAGGAGCAGGCAAAAGAGTAGTCGTAGACAGGCCGGGGGTCAGGGCAGGCAGAAAGCAACAAAGTCCAAGTAAAGCCGGGGGCACAGGTGCAGGAAGGTCTCTCAGAGTGAACACGGGGGTCATTGCTCACAGGAATGCTGTACAATGGACAGCACCGATCACAAGGTGCTGACAGCTTAAATGGCTGCTTTGGTGCCATTGCCGGCACATGGGCGCGCGCACATGCTACATGCGCTCGCGCATAGGCGATCCAATGGCCCCAGATGGTTCCTTACACTAACTCACCAGAAATAATGGCTGGTCAATTATAAACCAGCAAATGAGCTCCACATCAAAACTCCAAGAGAGTAACTTTTCCACGCTGCTGTTCCTGATGCAACCTCTCATGTAATTACCCCCTCAGGCAAGACACAACCATCAGGGGAGGGCTGGCAGCCTTAGGCCTGGGGGGAGCAAGTCCAGTCAAGTGGCCTATTGAGCCACCGAATCGGCTCACCATCCATGCCCACCGGGTTTTATAATGGATATTGATGTTATCAAGCAAGACAAATATGATACAATGTGGTAATATAATTTAATGTTAATAGCAACAAAGGAGGTTTAACAAAAATAATGCATTAATACAGCCTGATCAATGCCCATCAATGCAGCCTGATCAGTGCCCATCAATGCAGCCTCATCAGTGCCCATCCAATTCAGCCTGCAATGCAGAGAGAGGAGAGCCGCCGGATTACAAAGAGGGTGGATCTCCTGCTTACCGGGTGCGGAGGCTGTCATACGAAGTCCTGCCTCCTGGACCTCCCTATGCTTGCAGTTAGTTTGCGGCTACGCCCCTGGCCTCTACTTCCTCCACAAAAAGAAAATATGGTCAACGGGCAATGGCCGCCAGCCATTTCAAATGTAAGTATGGGTGGCCTGGGGGGCAATTGCCACCCTGCCCCCTGGCCCAGCCCTCCCCTGACAACCATACATGGAGTTAGGAAAAGAGGAAGGAAAATCTTCATAGCGTAAAACCATTTAAAATTTCCACTGTTTATTAAAAGTATTAAGAACACTCACATTTTATAAGTGTCATCCCAACACTAGGGTAACAATGCAGGTATTTGCATGCCTATCGCCTTGGCTGTAATCCCAACAACGCAACTTGATACAGGTATTTGCGGTGACTTCAGTGTCCTAGCTCTGCCCCCGTCCCCCTTTCCTAACTCCATGTACGGTCATGTCTTGCAAGATAGGGTGATTATATGAGAGGTTGCATCAGGAACAGCAGGGTGGAAAAGTTACTCTTTTGGAGTTTTGATGTGGAGCACATTTGCTGGTTTATAACTTGAGTTAGTTTGGGGTGCATGGTGGATCACACCGGGTCTCGTCTACAGTAGGGATGGGCTGAACTGACCCCTGTTCGGTTCGCAGCAGAACTTTCGAACATGGTGAAAGTTCGGACCTGAATAACGAACTCCATTATAGTCAATGGGACCTGGGGGCATGGCCAAGCACAGCATGGAGTAAGCAGCACAGGAGTTTGCTCTGCCTGGAATCTGCAGAATCTTTCAAACAGCACCGCCATCCTGTGTCCTACATACCCGAGACAGACATCATCTGAATCCGCGCAACCCCAGCTACTTCACACGGCCATCATTTTGGATTGAACATGTTTAAAAAAGGCACGATCCAAGGCCTTGCTGGACACACCAGGCCAAGATGGCATCCTGCCACCCCACTCAGCTAAGGAGGCAGCTCAATGATTATTTGCCAAGAACTATAAGGATCCCGCACCGCCTGCACTGTATGATCCATGTGCGGACATGCTGGAGGATGAGCTGGAATCCCTGGATGGTGTTCCCCGCTTGCTAGACGAGACTGCAGCTCCGTCACGTGGGTACCCAGGCCTCCAATATGGTGGCGACTTCCCCACAGGGTGGAACCCACGGTTAAAGATATTTTTGCGGCAGTCACCGCTTGTAATGTAGCAGTCACAGATTTCACGGGGGAGGTGAAAGGGATGAAAATGGAGATCTCCCTAGTCCGCCATGATATGCAAAAAATTGCGGGATTGCACTGCGGCAGTGGAGGGCTGCATCAGCTCCCTGGAGGATGAATGGCAGCCCCTACAGAGAAATGTCCGATACTTACAATCCATGTCCTCCACCAACGCTGCTAGATTGGAGGACATGAAGAACCGTCTTCGCAGAAATAATGTGCAGGCGGTGGGGATCCCAGAAAAAGCGGAAGGGAAGAACCCAGTAGCCTTCATTGAGACCTGGCTGTCTGACACGTTTGATAGAGATACATTTTCGCCTATGTTTGCTGTGGAGAGGGCCCACCGAGTTCCCTCCAGGCCACCAATACAGGGGGCGCCCCGCGGCCTTTTCTGTTCCGCTTGCTGAACCATAAGGACAGAGACGCTATCCTGGCTAAAGCCAGATCAACCCCAGATCTTAAAGTGGATAATGTTAAAGTCTCCCTGTATCCAGATTTCTCAGCAGAAGTCCAAAAACAAAAAGCAAAATTCCTGGATATTAAAAAGAGACACATTGAATGTTCAATACTGCATGCTCTACCCTGCTAAGTTGAAAGTGATTGCAAATGGCAATTCCCACTTTTTTGATAATCCAGCTGCAGCCCTACACTGGCTCGACGGGGAGTAAAGGAACCCGAGGCAGAACTGGTCTTAGGACTGTAAGATTCCTGTGACTTATACAAAGGTGCTACTTTCATTTGCAAGTAACAGGCAAAAAATGAGTGTGACTGTGTTACTGTTCTTCTCACCAAATGACTATTACTGTTTGGCTTGTTGCATTGACACTGTTTAGCCAGCTCTTTTGGCTGAGGTACGCAACAGGGGTGCCCCTTGTCCCCCCTGCTGTTTGCACTAGCGGTGGAGCCCCTAGCCATAAAGATCAGGGACACGTCAGCTATAGTGGGTTTGCGTAGGGGTCCCCTAGAGGAGAAAGTGTCCATGTATGTGGACGACACATTATTGTACTTGGGAGACACAGGCAACTTTGACAATATTCAGGCTACACCATTAATTGGTCTAAGCCTATACTAATGCCCCTTTATCCACTAGCTGGCCCCCTACCGGAGGCTGCAAGCCAAATTGCCATATCTACTACATTTAAAATATCTGGGAGTGATGTTGTCCCCGGAACCCTCTGACTATCTCCGGCTAAATTTAAAGATGTTGCTAGACAGGCAACGGGAAAAAAGCCTGACCTGGTGCAAACTTCCCCTTTCAGTGGTGGGACAAGTTAATAAAAATGATCAAGATAAATGGTTTAGGATGATTGACTCTCAATTTAGAGACCTCATAGGAAGAGGAAGACCCAAATCAGTTTATACAATCTACAGTTTAGTAAAGATAGAGGACAGGCTGTTCCCCATTCCAAAATGTACTTTCTATTCTCACAGCTGCAACAACTGGCTGGCTGGGGTGTGGTGGACAATTTGAATCATGTGGCACAGCTGGTGGCCTGGGTCTCCTCGGGTTTGATGACCTCCTCTCATTTGGAGATGGAAATCCCGACACTCCCTCATCTCCCTCTGCGATTCTCCTTAAGAGGGTGTGGCGAGCAGCCAAGGATGCCTTGGCTGTGACCGGCCCATTATGTTTCACCCCTCTATGGGACAATCCAAACTACCCAGAGCTAAACAAGCAACAAGTTGCTGGGCTTCTCTGCTTGGAGATGCAATGGGATCTGGTTCTTTCCTCAGATATATCAGAATAGCACCTTAAAATCATATGCACAACAATGTGAAGAGTTTCAGCTAACGTCTAAGCAATTCTATCAATAATTGCAACTCCGACATGCATTGCAAGCACAAGAGCAAACACTCTCATTGGAGACTGTCTCGCCCTCCTTAATATTCGACAATGTTAAAGCCAAGGTCAAACGAGGACTAATATCAAGGATTTATGCCTCACTCTTATCTACGATCCAGGACCATACACAGTTGCGAAGTATCGGACGCCGACTAGACTCCATGCATGGGGGATACGTGATTCTCCACTATGCCCTAAATGTAACAGACACTCAGGCGACTTTATACATATGTTGTGACGGTTATAATATGTTATATTGGATAGAAGTAACGGGTGCAGAAAAATTGGGCTTTGGGTGTTGGTGGTGCCTTCAAACCATATCCCTATAAAGGTGCTCTTCACGAAGGCAAGAATTGGCCTTTCTGTAAAAAAAATTGCAGTGATATGCACCTGTCAAACAGGTGCAGAAAAATTGGTCTTTGGGTGTCGGTGGTGCCTTCCCACCGTAACCCTATAGAGGTACTCTTGATGATTTTTTTTTTCCGCTGCAGCAGATGGGGCTGAGAAATTTGCTACAGTCTACAGCTGGTGGTGTGCTATTGGCAGATGTGCTGCTAAGACCTGGGACACCCTGTGCTATACCATCATCCCTGTCAGTGGAGGCTGCTGAGAGGTCATAACTTGGTATAGCAGGGGCAGACTGAAGTGGGTAAGGAGAAGGGACAGATTTGTGCCCCTTTTGTGTGACTTTTAGGTGCTCGTGCCAATGGGCTGAGTGGGTGGGCGTTAAGTGCCTTGTTAAGCATGTGGTACCCAAATGGCTGGTGTCTTTGCCACGTTTGATGTGCCTGAGACACAGTTTGCAGATAGCAACAGTACGATCTGCTGCAGATGTGCTGAAAAAGGCCCAGACAGCTGAGTTTTGGGAAGTGGGCGGGGAGATAACAGCTGCAGAATGTGAAAAGGGTGGCTGCTCTCTACTCTTTCTTGATGTCGGCCTCCTTGGGGTTGTGCCGCCTCACCTTCAGTTTCCTGCTCTGCTCTATCTGGCACCCAAGTCGCATCAGTGACCTCACCATCATCATCATCATCATCTCCATCTTCATCATCATCATTACCACTGGAGACAACTTGGCAATACGCTGCGGCTGGGGGAACATGAATGCCAATTTGTCTACCAGTGTTCTCCCCTCTCTCTAGGCTCATGTTCTTGTCATCCTCAACCTTAGAACCAACATCTGAATCCAGTAATGGCTGGGCATCATCGAGGAGTAAGTGGCTGATGCTGTGGTCAAATAACTCAGCTGACTCCTCCATGGGTGATGTTGGGACTATGGCAGGAATAGATGTGGACAAGGAGGCAGGTTTATCCACTCTGGCAACTGCAGGGGACTGCACACTTGTCTCTGCTTGCGTGACAGAGGATGAGGAAGGTTTAGTAAGCCAGTCCACCACCTCCTCTGCATGCTGTCGCTGGATAGCATGGGCAAACTCACTAAACAGAGGAAATTATACCCTGCCTGAGGACTGACTACCACGTCCACCTTTGCCTGTGGACACATTTGTTGCTGGCCCCTTACAGTGCTACGGAAATGTCTGTCTCTCTTTGTTGTCCTCCCAGACATTATTGGGAGGGAGGGGGCGGTGCTTATTAGCAAATGTAGCAAAAGAAGAAGTGGAAATCTGTACCTAGATGCACTTTAATCAATGTAAAGTGGTGTTTAGTGCACTTTAATTTGAGTACTCACACTACACAGACACACCCCATGGATGCACTATAATATACTGCAATATAATTCGTCAAACATACAGTGACGCACAGAACTATATGGCGTTACACTGGCAGTAGCGCACACAGAAGTAAATGGCGTTAAACTTACAGTAACGCACACAGAACTATATGGTGTTAAACTGGCAGTTACACACACAGAAGTAAATGGTGTTAAACTTGCAGTAATGCACAAAACTATATGGCGTTAAACTGGCAGTAAGGCACACAGAACTATATGGCGTTAAACTGGCAGTAAGGCACACAGATGTAAATGGCGTTAAACCTGCAGTAACGCACACAGAAATATATGGCGATAAACTTGCAGTAACGTAATCAAATATACGGTGTTCAACTGTCACTACACTGACGCAAAACGATATGGCGTTAAACTGGCAGTAACGCACACAGAACTATATGGTGTTAAACTGGCAGTTACGCACACAGAAGTAAAAGGCGTTAAACTTGCAGTAACGCAGTCAAATATACGGTGTTCAACTGTCACTACACTGACGCTATCTGAACTGTCCCTACTCTAGCTGTACACTAATGTAAAGATTAGTGACACAGTCTCACTACACTACACAAACTATTTGAGCTGTCCCTACTCTACATATACACTAATGTATGTATGAATGACACGGTCTCACTACACTACAGTGAAACTATCTGAGCGGTCCCTACTCTAGCTGCACACTATGCAAAGCTGAATGATGGTCCTCCTCACTACACTCACACTATCCCTAGACTGACACTAAATTAATATTCTACACTGACAATTGAAACACAATAGCACAGTATAGCACACTAACTAAAAGCACTGAACAGAGCCCTGTTCTAACTCTCTTCATGCCGAAATCACACTGAAAATGGGTGCCATTGAAAAAATAATTATTTACTGTGGGGCGGAAATGAGCCATGATTGGATAAAGTCATGATGACAGTGTCCAATCATGACTCTGACATTGCTCTGTGCCCTGATTGGCTGAAGCTTTCACTACTTCAGCCGATCAGGGCTTGCAATGCTCTGTTCAGTGGGCAATGCATTGCGGTCAGTTCGGGGGGCCGAAAAAACGGTCGAACATCCCGTGTGTTCGGCTGTTCACCGAATGCCCGAACAAGGAAAATGCGCCCATCCCTAGTCTACAGTAATCAGAATTATTTTTCTAAGAAGATTTCTTTTATATTTTCCTGGGAATTCTCATTTTGGGATTATATATAAATTTTGCAAATTTTTTTGATCACATATGAACTGTTTTCTGGATTTTATTACTATTTATTAAGTTTTCGACTTTGCACTTTTGTCTGCATTTATAGCATGCTCTTTTTTGCACTTTTTTCAGCAGCTGTATTTTTGAAAAATGATTTGTCAATTGAATGTCATTCGATTATATTAGTATGCCATGCACTATGTGAGATATGGTGGATTGATTTATTATTTGCACATATTGAGATTGCTATTTACTATTAGATTTGATTGGGTGCATCACTATTATAAGTTAGATTTTTTGGGATCATAGATCTGTGCCACTTGCACTTTTTAATTTATTTGGAATGTTAACCTATATGGGTAATTAAGAAAGGGGACATATGTAGGTGGAATAATAGACCCACCCACTACGAGCTCCAGATATCCAGATGGGAAGCAATGCATAGAACATGGAGGCAATGCTGGCATGCTGGTGGTGTGTGTATCTTGAGGCACACGAGGCATTTGTTGATACTTTCTCACAGTGTAGTATTATGGGAATGGTTTTGTGAAAAAGTATTTGGGCCTTCCTGATTTTCTTCTTATTTTTTTTTTGCATATTTGTCACATTTAAATGATTCAGATCATCAAACATTTTTTTATTACACAAAGATAACCCGAGTTATCAGAACTGTTTTAATTTAGCCACATTGGAGGGTTATCGAGCATGAACAGCCTGTTTAAGGTCCAGACTTTGACTAGGCCACTCCAAAACCTTCATTTTGTTTTTTTGAGCCATTCAGAGGTGGACTTGCTGTTGCTGGTGTGTTTTGGATCATCGTCCTGCTGCATAACCCAAGTGTGCCTGAGCTTGAGTCACAAACTGATGGTCGGATGTTCTACTTCAGGATTTTCTGATAGAGTGCAGAATTCATGGTTCCATCAGTTATGACAAGTTGTCCAGGTCCTCAAGCTGCAAAGCACCCCCAGACCATCACACTACCACGGCCATGTTTGACTGTTGGGTGATGTTCTTTTTATGAAATGCTATGTAGTTTTACAACAGCTGTAATGGGACGCACACCTTCCAAAAAGTTCAACTTTTGTCTCATCAGTCCACAGAATATTTGCCCAAAAGTCTTGGGGATAATCAGGATATTTTTTGGCAAATGTGAGACAGACCTTTGTGTTCTTTTTGGTCAGCAGTGGCTTTTGCCTTGCAACTCTTCCATAGATGCCATTTTGGCCCAGTCTCTTTCTTATTGTTGAATCATGAACAATGACCTTAACTAAGGCAAGTGAGGTCTGCAGTTCTTTAGTTGTTCTGGGTTCTTGTAGAACGTCCTGGATGAGTCCTTGTTGTGCTCTTGGATTAATTTTGGTAGGCTGGTCACTCCCTCCTGGGAAGCTCCACCACTGATCCACGTTTTCTCCATTTGTGGATAATGGCTCTCACCATGGTTCGCTGGAGTCCCAAAGCCTTAGAAATGGCTTTGTAACCCTTTCCAGACTGAAACATGTCAACTACTTTGTTTCTCATCTGTTCTTGAATTTATGTAGATTGTGGCATTATGAGTTTCTTTTTGAGATCTCTTAGCCTGGATTCACATAGGGGCGACCCGACTTCGGCGCGACTTCGCTAGGCGATTTCAGCGCGACTTCAAGGACCTCAGGCGACTTTACAAGATGACTTTTGCCAGGCGACTTTGCCTTGACCAATCAGAGAAGGGAGGGAGGGGGCTGCCTAAAAATAAATTCTATTCTTTTAACTGTAAAGTCGCTTCCATGTAGATGGGGATCCGACTTGGAGGCGACTTCTATTGAATCGGATAGAAGTCGCCTAGAAGTAGTACAGGAACCTTTTCAGAAGTCGCCTTGAAGTCGGAGTGACTTCAGTCATGTATATTAAGATGGCTCCCATTCATTTCAATGGGATTTCAAATGTCAAGCGACTTGGGGTGACTTGAGGCAACTCATGTCAGATCGCAAGTCGCCCCTGTGTGAACGGGCACTTAGCGTGCTTCACTTTGTCAGACAGCTTCTATTTAAATGATTTTTTTATTCTGGACCTAATCGGGCCAGGGTGTGGCAAGTGAAACTTAATTCAGCTTTTTAAAAATGTGGTTAATCACAGTTAATCCATCAATTACTTTTTCACATAAGGCCAGGCAGGTTTGGACAGCTTTTTTCCCTTAATAAATGAAATCATCATTTAAAAACTGCATTTTTATCTACTTAGGGTATCTTTGTGTAATATTAAAAATTTGTTTGATGATCTGAATCATTTCAGTGTGACGAATATGCAAACCCCAGGAAGGTGGCAAATACTTTTTCACTGCACTGTATCTGTTCTTTTACTTTCAAAAAATTTTAGATTTGTATAGGACAGGTATGTTTACAGTACAACAGAGTAAAATAAAGAAATCATATGAAAGAGTATTGCACCAGCATGGTTAACATAACTTAGTAACCCTAATCTGAACCTATCAATATCTCATTGTGCTATGATATGGAAAATCACGTTGATATATAGTATAAGGAACAATACTGGTAGACTAAGGTAGCCTCAATCTCCAGGCACCCCAAGACGGGAACATGCTGTGCGTGGATAGGGGACTAAAACTTACTAAGAAAGCTTGGTCTAAAAGCCTACCTCCTGTTTTAGCGAGAGGCCCATTAATAGGGTAAGGATAAGTGATGGCCCCGTAACAGGTCCGTCCCACTCTTAAGGCTGACACTTTAAATAGGAACCAACAAAATCAAAATCCAGAGATAGTCTGAAGTACTGAAAAAGAAGAAAGAGAGAAGGGGTATAGGAGGAAAGGGGGAAAGAAGCACCTTCAGTCCGATCAGATCTGCCCTATCCAGGGACTAGTTAAGTCCTGGAACAAATGAAACACCTATATATGCGGCCCAGGGTTCCCAGATCCCTTTGAATTTCTTGGTGGTGTCCAAAAGGATACTGGCTAACTTCTCCTGAGACATAATCCAGGAAATTTTCCGTACTGTGGCTGTGAAGGACACCCTTGATTTTTTCCAGGACTTCGCTATGGAAATCTTGGCCCCGATTAAAATGAATTGAACCAATTTTCTGTTGGACTTAGACAGGTTCAGGATGTGCGCATTAAGAAGGGCGATCTCAGGGGACCTGGGACTTGATCAACTTCTCTATGAGGTTAAAGATTCTCCTCCAAAAGGGTCTTATCCTTGGACATTCCCACCAGATATGTGGCATTGAACCGAGAAGGGCGCAACCTCTAAAACACTGTGGGCTAGCCGAGGGATATATGCGGGCCAGTTTAGGGTGAGATACCACCTAGTGATGACCTTGATACTCGCCTCCATGAGGACAGTATTTAAGATGTCCCTAGAGGAGTCAGTGAGAGCTCCATGCCATGTCTCCAGGTCCCATGAGAACTGGAAATCATCCTCCCATAACCTCATGTATGGAGCTTTTTCCGATGTCCGAGTGAGAGCCGCGTAGACAACCGAAATACCTCCCCTCTGCTCCGTGGCTAGGCCACACCAAGTTTCATAGGGTGAGATTTTTGGGGGGAGAGATTTATCTTTCCAGATATGCCTTAGAAAGTGAGAAATTTGTTGGAATCTAAACCTTTCAGTGGCTGGGAGCTCCAGTTTACTAATGCAATAGCTCAGAGATATGGGGCCTGAGGGAGTAAAAAAATGTCCTATACGGTACAGCCCCTTATCCAACCACCATTTAAATGTTTTGATATCTAGTCCAGGAGGGAAATCAGGGTTGTGGAATATGTGCGCTAAAGGGGTCAGAGAAGAGACTAGTTCAGGGTTGTTATGAAGCGAATCCCAAAGGGCAAATGAATGAGAAAGGGTCGGAGATATTATAGGGGGTCTTTTTTTCGGATGAACCCAAAGGAGGAAATCTATAGTATAGTTTGGTACCGCCTGCCTCTCTATTTGAATCCAATCCGGATTCTCAAACCTTGAGTAAACTCTGGAAAGTTGAGCCAGTCTTGCTGCTTGAAAGTATTTAAAGCGGAGTTCCACCTTTCCTTAGGTTTATTAAAAGTCAGCAGCTACAAAAAGTGTAGCTGCTGACTTTTAATAAACCGACACTTACCTGTCTCCCGGTCCAGCGGTGTCATCGTTACGGCCGCGGCGCCTCCCCTCCCCCTCTCCTCGCTCCGAGGCACGCCGAGGTAGCGACCTGGCCCTCTGTCCATTCACAGCCAAATAATTTTCAGTCGTCGATGTGAAAAACATCGACGACTGAAAATTATTTGGATTCCTTTCCACCTTGAGGCGAAATTTATGAAAGTTCGTCGTTCTGACCGAGTTGAAAGGTCTCAAATGAGTTCCAAACTCTTAGGCCTAACCTAAGTTTATCTCTCCGTCCGCCATGGTTTGATATGATATCTAAAGGAGGAAACCCAAGTAGGCTTTTTTTCTGGGGGATA
>BLSH010089414.1:507500-521331 GCA_018402905.1 Glandirana rugosa | reverse complement strand
AATTAAAGTCCTGTAAAAACTGACAATGTATAATATGTTAGGGAAGACTAAAAATGCTAAAAAATAGAATGTGAGGAACCAAGACACTCTAGGAATCATAAAACACTCGGAGACGCAAGGGGATTTAGGCATGAAAAAAAACAAGGACTGACTTGGTTAAAATAAACCTGTGCTTAGCAGTGGCGGCCCGTGCATTAAAGGGCGTCGCCTCCCTAACCCTGCCGCTGCCCTCCTATCCATGTGCCAGGCCTCTTTCAGGATGCCGGACACATGGATTCCTATGGCAGGGATGTGAGGGGGTGCTTTTTTTGAAGCACCTGATTAGAGCCAGAGGCTCTAATAGGTTTCAAAAAAGGGTGGGTTTGGGGCAAAGAGAGTGCCCCCCGATCCCACCCAATTGTGTGACCATAGCTAATTAATTTTTGCTATTCTCACACTGCAGTGCCTCTCCGCCAATCAGGAGGCAGGTCGAAAGCGCCAGACGATCCTAATGGATGCCTAGCGGCGCTTTGGCAAGGAAGGAAGCATGAGGAGCGGACACCTCTGTCCGCCGCTACCCGCACCTTGGAGGAGAGTGGAGACACAGGAGGATCCTCTCTCTCCACAGTCTGGTAAGTACCGGACCTCCCACGCCCGAAATTGGGGTGGGGGGGTAATGTGTATGCCCTATCTGCTGCTGTGTATACCCCATCTGCTGCTATGTATGTATACCCTATCTGCTGCTGTGTATATCCTATCTGCTGATGTGTATACCCTATCTGGTGATGTGTATACCCTATCTGGTGATGTGTATACCCCTATCTGCGATGTGTAAACCCCTATCTGTGATGTGTATACCCTATCTGTGATGCGTATACCCTATCTGTGATGCGTATACCCTATCTGTGATGCGTATACCCTATCTGTGATGCGTATACCCTATCTGTGATGCGTATACCCTATCTGCAATGTGTATACCCCTATCTACTGCTGTGCATACCCTATCTGGTGATGTGTATACCCCTATCTACTGCTGTGCATACCCTATCTGGTGATGTGTATACCCTATCTGGTGATGTGTATACCCTATCTGTGATGTGTATACCCTATCTGTGATGTGTATACCCTATCTGTGATGTGTATACCCTATCTGTGATGTCTATACCCTATCTGTGATGTCTATACCCTATCTGTGATGTCTATACCCTCTCTGTGATGCTGTATACCCTATCTGGTGCTGTGTATACCACATCTAGTGCTGTGTATACCACATCTGGTGCTGTCCATCCACCAATCAGGAGGCAGGTCGATGAGACCTGTTTCCTCATTGGCCACAGCGCAAGGTGTTCCTAATGGATGCCGCTGCTGCCCGCACTGTGGGGACCGGACCTCCCACGGGGGGGGGGGTGCTGTCAGTGCTGCTAGCCCCATGCCCAGAGTTGGGGTGGGGGGGGTGACGTGTATACCCTATCTGCTGCTGTGTATACCCTATCTGATGATGTGTATACCCTATCTGTGATGTGCATACACTATCTGTGATGTGTATACCCTATCTATGATGTGTATACCCAATTTGCTGCTGTATATACCCTCTCTGTGATGCTGTATACCCTATCTGCTGCTGTGTATACCCTCTCTGGTACTGTGTATACCCTATCTGTGATGCTGTATACCCTATCTGGTGCTGTGTATACCACATTTGGTGCTGTGTATACCCCACCTGGTGCTGTGTATACCCCACCTGGTGCTGTGTATACCCCATCGGTGATGCTGTATACCCTATCTGGTGATGCTGTATACCCTATCTGGTGATGCCGGGCTGTATACTACTCACACAATGGGTGGAATCTATAAGGGGTGGGAGGGGTCAAAAAGAAAGGGCGGGATGTGGTGCGCCCCATCCAAAAATTTCACCAGCCGCCACTGGCGCTTAGAGAACATGATGGCTGCCATCCCTGACCATGCCTGAAAATTCCAATTGTGCAAATACACAAGGCTAGAGTTGTGACATCATTCCTAATCTGGCCATGCATGCTTTAGATTTCTGCCAGGAAGCCTTTTGAACAGAAGTGTCCTATTAGGTTACTAGTATACATATTTTATACATAGTCTATATATTTGAAAATATGTTACAAAGCTATTCAGTTTTTTGGCCGTGCCTTTTAAAGTGGTAGTAAAGTCTATATTTTTTTTTTAACAAAGCAGACCCCCTGCAGGTTTAAGCCATAATGTACTAGTATGCACTGCATACTAGTACATTATGACAGACTTGCCTACAAACGCAGCCCTCCAGTGCTGCGCTCTCACCACTTTCCCTTATCCCCGGCAGCTCCCATCTTTGACCGGTCTTTCTTCTGGGTTTGCGATCTTCGGCCGCTTGATTGGCTCTGCCGAGGCAATGTCACTCCCACGCATGTGCACGGGAGTCACATTGCAGCGGCACACAGAACGGGCTGTAAATGTGGTCTGAACTGCGCATGTGTGGCTCAGATCACTATACTTGTTGACAGGCAGGGGGTAGATTTATGATAGAAGGGTCTCTTCTGTTATAAAGCCACAATTAATATATTTGCCAGCACACCACCAATCTTCAGTCCAAGTGGTTTTAAATAAAGCATGATCACATCACAAGCAAGAGAGTGCAACGTATTGGAGTCACACGGGACCCCTTTGTCAGGCATGTGATAAGTGTTAAACAGTGCACCATATATGTAAAAAAACACCCACCAATCAGAAAGAGGCAAAAAGTAAAGATCCACCCACCCCTGGATAGGGATGACATCATAAGTGCCACCAAAAAGCCAGTAATTACCAACAAACATCTCACAGTATTGTGTAGTTACATAAAGCTGGGTTGCCCACCCACTTGAACACTGACCTGCATACTCAGCTTTGCATGGTTGTCAGCACCAGCAGCAACAGTATTAACATTATTCTGGAGCTTGATCGAGCACATCTGTCAGAAGCACCTCGATCTGGGTTAAGCAGACATCAGGACAGGCGTCATGGGTTACCAGGCAACTGGACCTAACCCAATTAAAACCAGAATCGCCAGTCGCGTATGCGCAGTGCGGTCTTTGATCACCTAGTAGCCAGGGACTCTATCGGGCCAGAGTCGCCGACGTCATGGCCACCTATGACGCCAAGCCGCTCCGCCTCCGCATGCTGTCAACACATAGCTGCTGTGCACAGGAATGTGTGCGATTGGAATATAGACTATTTCTTCTGTTATAAAACCCTGCCTTTCAGCGAGTTTTGGAAAAATGACTTTACTACCACTTTAAGAAGAGGAACCTTATGATGGAGTATTCTAAGTATGAAAGCCAGATAAAGAATATAACCTTCATTCTAGGCAAGCAGTCTTTCATAAAGACAACAGGGTTGGTTTACTAAAGGAGTAGAGCATGTTCACTTTCAAAATAAATATTCATCCTAGTGAATGAAATGAAACGCAACAAAACATGACAATTCATGTTTTAAGGCCAACTTTACTCCAAACCTTTACCAGCCTCACTCCAAAACTTTACAGGCCTCTGTTAACTCTTGGGCACTCCAGTGCCAAGATTTCCTAGCTGGAACTCTGTCTTCCCAGCAGCCATAGCCATTACAAAGCAATTGCTGTTGTCACTCTTTCCCAAGTAGATTTTCCACAATGTAAAACAACTAGGGAATCCAGGAAAAGAGGGACATTTTCATTGTGGCAGATATAGCTCATTACTGGTTTCTGCAAAAGATGTATGCTGCAGTCATGATTCAACTCTCTGGAGTCAACCTAAGACTAAAATATTACTTTTGAGTGAAGTTAGCCTTTAATAATACCTTTACAGCATAAAACATGAACTCACCATCCAGGGGTAATCATTTTCCTTTGCTGTTGACCCACCAACAATTCTCGAGAGAAGTCTATAGTCATTCACTGAAGCCCGCTCTCCACACCTGGCAGCTAAATAGACACAGAGATTTACAGACTATCGTTGGTTGAGAAAAAAAAAAACACATTTCCTGCCTTAGATGTCCATTGAAAATGATACCACTTAGAAGGCATTTTAGACATTTCTACTGCACTGCCTCCATAAGGCAGACTTATACTAAAAATGTAAAGTTTGTCTAACAGAAATTCATTCGCATAGTGTTATGCGACACAGCAAATCTGTAAAAATGTACCCTTAGCATATAATTCCTGATTAGAAGCACTTCATCACAAATGACAGAAACTATATAACATCTGTTCTTTTAGCCTTACAGAAGCCATTCAGGAGTTAATCAGACATATCCCTTCCTCTACTGCTTTCACTCCCAAAAATATTGCGGTTGCAGAATGGATGTCTTAGGAAAAACAACCATTACAGAATGTCTACTTAAAGTAGGCATTTACAGCTGATTTGGATCACACTGAGTATAAGGCTAACCCTCTTTAGGTCTACTTTAAAAAACAAATCTTTGGCTAAAGGGTATATGAGACATAGTTAGGTTGAAAAAAGACACAAATCTATCAAGCTCAACCAATGAGAAAAAAAATATATATACATCATACAATCCCATATACACAATCCTATACCCACAGTTGATCCAGAGGAAGGCAAAAAAAAACAATAAAAGCATGATCCCATTTGCTCCAGCAGGGAGAAAAATTCCATCCTGATCCCCCGAGAGGCAAACAATATTCCCTGGATCAACTTTACCCATAAACGTTAGTATCCAGTAATATTACGCACATTTAGGAAAGATTCCAGGCATTTTTTTTAAAGATCTCAGGGCCTGGGCTTACACATACTTTAGAAATTACCCATTATACCCAGCTTTGGGGATTTTAAATTTAGAAATAAACAACTACCCCTTGCACATACACATGGTCATTACTCATATCTTATTAGCTGCTAGAATAATGATCACTAAATATTGGAAACAACAATTGATGCCTAATCCTTCAGAAACTATTGAGTTGGTCAATACCCATTTTGTTTATGAAAAACTACTAGTTATCAGACAAGATAGATACTTAATCTTTGAAAAAACCTGGAAACCTTGGATATTATGGATGAATAAAGATTAATATTTAATATTATAGTTACTCTTATGATCTTTTTCTGCTGAACTTCTCCTTTACGTACCTCACCTGTATGTACTTTTTTCCTTTTTAGTTATGGCAATATTTTGTTTTGCCCATAAACACTTTTCTAAAATAATTCATAAAAATGAATGGTAAAAAATACCTATTATACAGATATGTTCCATATTAAGTCCTTGCTTGCGCCTGTATAATGGTTAGCTACACTAAGTTTAAGTCATTGAATTTTTCTCAATAAGATATTCTAACAGGTCCAGACATTAAAATGTATTAACACCATCTCCCAACGGCCTGATCTTCCCTACATAAACATATTTAATCTCTGTAGACATATCTGCTTGCCTGTCTTTCTGTGCTACAAATATGTACTTACGTCTGTCGTTACTGTCATAGTTATATTGTCCTCCTCCAATAGCGAAGTACACTATCAAAATTAAAAAAACTGTACACAGAAATGTTCCAATTGTTCCCATGTTGTCCCATCTAACTAAACAGGAACAAGCTGGCAGCAGGTTTATAAGAGCAACTTGGGCCTCGTGGGAGATCCAGCTCTGATAAATTAGTCTGGTTGATCATTGACATTATTCTGGTGAAGCCAACCATTGTATCTTTGCAGCAACTTGGCCTTGTATTCCTATAGCAATTTATTTTTAATTGAAAAATAATTAAAAAATAAGATAAAGCTATGAAATAATTCTTGATGGGACAAACAAGGCTGGCACGAAGACTTGATCAGATTTATTTCTTAAGGGGATATTTTGTATGTTATGTCAATAAAACGATAGCTGAGCAAGTGATACTCACTGAAGCCTGCTCTCAGTAATTCTATAATGATATTTTGGTTACAATATAGGATCTAAGATACCCACACTTTGGTAGCTCAAGAGCCATATCCAAATAGGAGTTCTCCACATTTTTTTTTAATGTTTTTGTGGGGTTCTGTGCCCATTTTGCCAAAACAGCCTTTGCTAGGTCAGATATTGATGATGGATGAGAGCCCTTGGTTCATAATCAGCATTCCAATACATCCCAAAGGTCTTCACTAGTGTTGAGGTCAGGGCACTGGGCAGGCCATTCAGTATACTTCACACCAAGTTCATCAAACCATGTCTTTATCAAGCTGACTTTGTACACAGGGACACAGTTATGCTGGAACAGAAAAGGCTCCACCCCAAACTGCAGCCATAAGGTTTGAATCACACAATTGTCTAAGATAACTTTATTTACTATATATTGTAACTTTAACCAGTACCCTTCATGGAAACACCTGAACTCAATAATGTGGAGGGGTGCCAACATTCTTTTGCCCATATATTGGATGTGATGGTTAGTTGTCCTTGCACTTGTGGGCATTTACTGTAATGTGTAAAAAGTGTCTGAGAGCCACACTAAAAATGTCTAATATTTTAATTGAATATTTACTGGGGGTTACTGAGACTGCCTCAAAATGTTTTTGCTCTCAATAGTCTGATTACAGACTACTCTGTTGCATATCATCTTTGTATTTGGTTATGTGGTTCCATCTTTAAAAGGAACTGCAGTACACTCACATAATTTGTAATAAAACATATTTGCCATTCTGAAGCTTCCCTTCAACCACTTTGCATATTATTTTATATATACTGTTATTATGTACTTGCCAAATATGCTGCAGACATCTCCCTCCACTAAGTCTGTCTGCAACCATATTAATTGTGGGCAGCTGAAGCTGCTGCCTGTTCACTTCCTGGATTTACACAGACACACAAAGGCAAACCTCCTGCTCTGCAGCCCTGTAGCTTTCATTGGCCCTTTTATGACTCATCCCCCTCCCTTCCTGCAAACTTTCACGAGATTGAGAGAGATACCTGTGCATTATATCATAAGCCTAGGCTAATGACCAGTCAAGAGACAGGAAGTGGGCTGTATAAGGTATTTATTGGCAAAAAAAAAATGTTTTACTATCCAAAGTTAAAATAACAAGGGCACAAGATTTAATAGATGGAAATTTGAAAAAATTACTGAAGGTCTGCTTTAACTGTTATCAGTGGGGTGAAACACAGCTTGAAGTTTCATGATACAAAATCTGTACCTGCCTACAAGGATTGCCAATGAGGGCCATCTTAGATTACTCCAATTTAAAACTGAGACTGAATCTAAAAAGTTTGAGCTGTAAAACTATCTTAAAAGGTCAAATAAACATTACTCACAGTGATTTTCATAGCCAAGTTAAAGTCAGGCATGTTTATGTGGTAATTCTTGTCCACTAATTAACTGATTAGGTCCATAAAGAAGCCACAGAAGAACAAAATTCAAACTTCTAGGATGTATTCTACTATCATTAGAAGAGATGCTGTCCATGGCAGCATTTGATGGACTCTAATGTGATTCAGTGTACCTTCATACAGTGAGGAAAAAAAAGTATTTGATCCCCTGCTGATTTTGTATGTTTGCCCACTGACAAGGAAATAATCAGCCTATAATTTTAATGGTAGGTTCTTTTTTAACAGTGAGAGACAGAATGACAATTAAAATATTCAGAAAAATGAATTTCAAAAAAGTCAAAAATGAGTGAAATAAGTATTTTA
The DNA here is from genome assembly GCA_018402905.1 of Glandirana rugosa. Taxonomy (NCBI): domain Eukaryota; kingdom Metazoa; phylum Chordata; class Amphibia; order Anura; family Ranidae; genus Glandirana; species Glandirana rugosa. The sequence goes on along the minus strand of BLSH010089414.1, from coordinate 513,717 downwards.
TCTATCAATCAGCAACATTTCTGGCTCCCAGGTGTCTTCTTTACAGGTAACGAGCTGAGATTAGGAGCACTCTCTTAAAGAGAGTGCTCCTAATCTCAGCTTGTTACCCGTATAAAAGACTCCTTGTCCACAGAAGCACTCAATCAGATTCCAATCTCTCCACCTTGGCCAAGACCAGAGAGCTGTCCAAGGATGTCAGGAACAAGATTGTGGAACTACACAAGGCTGGAATGGGCTTCAAGACCATCGCCAAGCAGCTTGGTGAGAGGCTGACAACAGCTGGTGCGATTATTCTCTAATGGAAGAAGAAACACAAAATAACTGTCAATCTCCCTTGTTCTGGGGCTCCATGCAAGATCTCACCTCGTGGAGTTTCAATGATCATGAGAATGGTGAGGAATCAGCCCAGAACTACACGGGAGAACCTTGTCAATGATCTCAAGGCAGCTGGGACCATAGTGACCAAGAAAACAATTGATAACACACGCTGTAAAGGACTGAAATCCTGCAGTGTCCGCAAGGTTCCCCTACATTTATAAAAGCTAGTACTACAGCGGATGATTGAAAGGTTCACCCCCTCCATTCATAGATTGTGTTGCACTTAGGATTGAAACTTCATGCAGTTCCCTGCTCGCTGCCTGAGCAATGCCTATGGAAGTTAGTCACTGAACTATGTACCTGCCTGCAATCTAGCCTGATTCATTTCTGGCTGACCAGTACCTACCCTGACCCTTGGCTTTGTTCTTGGCTATCCAAGTCTGATAGCTGTCCTTACCCTTGACTTTGTTCCTTGTTATCCGAGTCCACTGCCAGACTTGCCTTCTGACCTGTAGCTTCCTTACTTTGTCTGCAATCATCTCTATCCTCTAAACTGTCACCATAAAGTACTTTCTCCACCAGACCTACTTCTTGGTACCTTCTACATGCATCCAATGTACCAATATTAACAGCAAATAGGAGTCCTGGTGGAATTGTGCACATATACCCAAGTATATATAGTTATTGATAAAGATACCTCCAGATGAATGTTTTCAGGGGTCACTGAGGATGATGCAGTGTCTATCTTTGTGTTGGGGACCTGAAGACAAGATCAGCAGTGATGGGGGGGATACCCTCCAGCTGCTGTCCAACTAGCTTGGAAGGCAGTTTCCCACATGCAGAAACCATGGAGTGTCATTGGAACTCAGAGTCAGCCTATCTACTTTGTGCTTTAGTCCCTAGTAGTTTCTAATTTGACATGATCAGCGTTCATGTGATCGCTCAGTTCTCAGGCTTAGATCCAACATGGGAAAGCTGCAGCATCACACCAATGCTGCAGTATAGAGTATGAGTATAGAGCATGAAGCATGTTTTTTTTATAATCCAAAACTTTTTAGTAAAACCAGGGTTCTTCAAACCTTTTAATATGAGGCCTACATTGTAAATATTAGCAGATGAAAAACGTACTCTTAAATCGGGGTCCCCATCAGAGCCCCCCTTAAATAAAAGTTCCCATCAGAGTCCCTTTACCTGTACCCCCTTTATCAGTGCCCACCCCCCTTATCTCAGGAGTCCCCATTAGAGCCCCCTCCCCCACATCAGAGTCCCTATCAAAGTCCTTGTTACAAATGTAATGCTTACAACATAGTTGCAGCAGCAAGGCAGGAACTGGGAGCCGGAGCAAGTCTGGACAGAAGTTCTGTCTTCCTGTGAATGCTGGGGCAAGCACATCATTGGTTGCTAGGAGGCAGGGGTCCCAACAACCAATGACAATGACAATGCAGCAGGAAGAACCTGTGCTTGAGACTGTAGGGGGTGATGGGAGGAGGGCAGTTGTGAGCAGGGTAGGATATGGTCTGCAGATGGTAGTTTGGAGACCCTTGCCTTAAACTGACAGCAGGCAAATGAAAATATACAGTATAGTCAGCTTCACTTCAGGTAATGCCCAGCTTGGTTTTTAATACAGTATAGTCAGCTTCACTTCAGGTAATGCCCAGCTTGGTTTTTAATACAGTATAGTCAGCTTCACTTCAGGTAATGCCCAGCTTGGTTTGATAGTGGAACAAAAATCACAGTTCTGTGTGAAATTTTAATATATTATTGAAATGTCCATTATGGAATGATCTGAACAGGAATATTTAATGTTCTCACGCCTAAATAATAGTGCCACTAATTCACCGGGTGCTGAGATATCTGACTGCTCTGGACTTCCGCCAGACAGATATCTTAGAAATGGTAATATATTATACTTCTAAGGCAGACTTTCCCACAAACACTCCTCGATGGGTCCCCAGCCAGAAGGAGAAGAACTACTGCAACCACAAAGCATTCTGGGAATGAGATGAAAATCAAACACTTTAAACCACCAGTTCAGATTCATAAGAGTAAAATAATAATGTGCTGTGGGTGCAGTTGAAACATTTGGTAATTACCAAATGTGTAAAGAATATAATTAGCGCAACCTCCACTCCTATTATTTGTGATACAAATTAAATAAAAACCTATACAACCTCCAAATATAACTTACAAATATGTAAATACTCAGTTGCAGCTGCATACTATCTAGTGATTTCACCACACTAAATAAGACTAAATTGCAAAGCCAGCGTTACTGAAAAATATAATACTCTTTTACAAAAACTAATTGTGCAATATAGAACCAGTCCTTTAGATATTAGAACAATATATTATAGATAAATAGTCCATAAGCATATGTGCTCTTCCACCACAGTGCTCTTCAATTGATTAATCCTTTTCCAATGTTTGAGTGCACACCAACACCAGGTGAAAAACCTGCTCACCTTATATAGGAATAAGCAGGTATACCTTTATGAACCCCCCTGGGATGGTCACCTCTACCCTCTCCTGGAACTTGGTACTGCTTTTATATTTTTATCGCACAGATGAACCACATGTAATAAAAAGGCACATACATAGTGCTCTCTGTTTGAATAGTTTATTAAAAATAAGCTATATTCAAAAACACAAGTAAATAAAAAAGCGCTCGTAGAAATCCGCTGACTCACCCCTCCAAATTGACTGTGGTGGCAGCATGACCTCATAAGTTCAGCTCCTTCCTCCTAGACGCGTAGCACCCTCTCATTGAGCTTCCTGGGTAGACTGATCTACTGAGGAAGCCCAATGAGAGGGCGCTACATGTCTAGGAGGGAGGAGCCAAACCCGTGGCCTCACGCTGCCACCGTGACTCATATTATGAACAAGGTTCCTGCACTACTTTTTACCAATTTCATTGTGACTTGCATAGACTTCTGTTAAATGAAGCTGCAAGTCGCAATTAAAAGGGGTGGTGCAAATCACAGTGATGTGCGGCTTTGAAATTGCGCTGAAGTAGTGCAATTTCCAAGTGGCACCGGTGTGATACAGGGCTACAGAGAAGAATGTGTCTTCAAATGACAATGATGCAGCAACAGGAGGACACTACCCAACAACATAGCAACCTTCACTTCTGTAATCTGATTTATTGTTTAATGACATTGTAGCAGAAACAGCTGCCCAGAGAATACAACTATTACTCCATGGAGGGCAGAGAGGAGAACATCTGTCACCTCAATCAGCATCCCCGCCTCCACACACAGTGCTGAGCCTCGACTCTGCCCTCACTCTACTATACACAGTCTATTGCTTCTGCCAGCAATCAAGATGGCGCCTTGGGAAACAACACCACGCCCCCTGGTCACATGGCACTCAGGACTCCACCACTCCCTCCCTGGGTTTATTCTCCCCTGGGGGCCGTTATGCCACTGTCAGCAATAATTAGATGAATCCTCCCTTAGGGCCCACTATTGCATTGACACCAATAATTTGGGTGGCATTCTTGTCTGGAGGACACTATTCCTCTGACACCAATGATTGGGGGGGGGAGGCATTCTTCCATGGGGCCTACTAGTCTATGGATATGAAAGATTTGTGATTTTGGAGAATGCTATTTTTCCATGGGGCACTGTCCCACTTAAAGCAATAATTGTGGGGGAGGGGGGTGTTCTTCCCTTGGATCCCACTATTTTACTGCCGCAATTGATTTGGGGGTGCTATCCTCCCCTGGGGCCACTACACTGATAGCAATGATTTGAAGGGGCGTTCTCGCTTTTTCACTGACACGCAATGGTTTGAGGGGTATCACCCCCCCCAATGGCCACTATTCCACTGACATCAATGATTTAAGGGGCTCTTTTTTCCTGGGGGCCACTATCTCACTGATTCCAATAATTTTGGGTCTTTTTTCCCTGGGCCCACAATATCCAATGATTTGGAGGTATTCTTCCCCAAGGACCACTATTCTTCTGACAGCCGTGATTTGGGGATGGACATTCTCCCCTAGGGCAAATATTCTATTAAAACCAAACATTTGGGGACCTGTTCATCTCTTGGGGTCACTATTCCACTGTGAGCAATGATTTAGGGGGCTATGCTCCTCTTGGGGCCACTATTCCACTGTCAGCAATGATTTGGTGGCTATTCTCCCTTGGGGCCCACTATTTCATGACCTCAATAATTTGGGGGTGCTCTTCTCACATGGAGGTCACTGACACCAATAATTTAGAGATTATTCTCCCCTGGGTGCCAATATTCCACTGACACCAATGACCTAAGGGACTATTATTCCCAGGAGCTAATATCACCAATGATTTTGTGGGCCACTATTCAACTTACAGTAATGATTTTGGGGGCTCTTCTCCCCTGGGACCCTCTCTTCTACTGACATTGAAGATTTAGAGGCTAACCTTATTAGGCCTGGCTCAAACTATCGTGGGTCTGCGGGCCATGTTTGCGAGGGGCACAGCAGGCCTTGCATTTGAATGGGTCGCTGTGCCTGCGTTTCATGCAGGAAAAAGGCCCCTGCACAATTTTCAGAGCGCAGCTGGGAAATGACAATGCTTTTGCACCATGCGATTTCCCCCGGTTCCCACACCTGCAAAGCACTGCGTTTTTAGATGCGTGGGTGTGACATTAAGAATGAACGGCAGCCCCATGCAGTTTTAAACAGCAGTGTGTTTTGGGTGCGGGAACAGGTGTGATTCCCCCACCCCTAATAGTGTGAACCAGGCCTGAGGGGCCGCTATTCCACTGACCGCATCAGCCTGGGCAGCCCCCGGGGGCCATTATCCCACTGATCTCAATAATTTTGGAGCTATTTTCTCTTGGGCTCCGTATTGTACTATCAAAGATTGGGGGTTCACATTCTCCCCTGGGGCCCACAATTCTTTTGGTCCCAAAAATATGGGGCACTATTCTTCTCTTGGGGCCACTATTCCATTGTCAGCAATGATTTGGTGGCTATGCTGCTCTGGGCCACTATCCCACTACCCTCAATTATTGGGTGGCTATTCTCTCTTGGGTCTCACTGTTCACGGATGTCAATAATTTGGGGGCTGTTCTCCCCTGGGGGCAACATACCTTCTTGACACCAATGGGTTAAGGGGCCATTTTCCCCTGGGGGACATTATTCCAATGACAGCAATGATCTGACTAACTATTATTCCCTGGGGCCACTATCCCACTGACAGCAATGATTTGGGAGGGTAATCTTCCACGGGAGCCACTTCTACAAGGACAGCATCAGTTTGGGGGCTCTTATTGCCAGTAGAGATGTGCTCGGGCGTGTTTGGGATCCTAGTCCCAACCCACTTGCCCGATCCCGCGAGGAAACCGACATTGCACACTACTAATCACAGGCGGTGAGACATTTCCTGGTCTGTGCAGCTGTGAATCAGGAAATGTCTCACTGCCTGTGATTAGCTGTGTGCAGTGTCAGCTTCCTGGCGGGTTCGGGCAGGACTAGAACCCCGAACACGTCCGAGCCCATCTCTATTTACCAAATAGCAAAAAGGCCATTACAAACAATATCATGACAGATCCAGATATTCACATTTTTAACAGATGTGACAAGTCGGGAAATTTGTAGCTGATTGGTAGCGCCAAACAGTGAGCTTACTCCCTGCCAGAAGTATGTTTTAGGGCTTTTCCTGCCCACTTTTATTTAAAAGTAACACAAAAGTTCACATGGATTCCTTCCCATGCAGGGGGTTCTCATCATCCACATGATAAGCAATGTTTAAAGGGCTGAACAGTGTAGACAATTTTTACACTTATAGACCTAGACAGTACTATAACAAACATTACCGGAAAAACGATAAACCATTTATCTCTACCCGAGCCTGCACAAGCCCCAAGATCAGGACGGGCTTGGGCGGTCCTTCGACTGTGACGTGTGTCGATT
>BLSH010089414.1:469090-485290 GCA_018402905.1 Glandirana rugosa | reverse complement strand
GACCGAATAGACGTCCACCCTGAAAGGGAAGGTCTGTGAGACCTTTTCTGGAAGCATGGTCAACGGACCAATAAACGCAACCAGAGTACCCGTCTGAGGATACAGCAACACCGCTACCCTGGATCACATAGGCAGTAATCAACGGCCGCATCACCAAGGTACTTGAGACCTCGGAGCAAAAAGTCAGCCCTCTGCGGTGTATCCAGCAGGCGGCCGCAGTCCAGAAGATTCTGGAGCTCCGTCATAAGCTCAGACAGATATTGCACCGCCATGGCGAACGTCAGGGCTGGCCGCAGAGCAGAGCCAGTCACCAGGAAGAGCGACCTTAACAGCGCCTCTGTCTTTGGCAACGGGGCCCTTGAATGCAGGAACCCCTTCCAGAGGACTGGTCGTTGTCTTATTAAAGCGATCATTGTAGACACGTTTTTTGCATGAGCAGGGATTCCAATATGGCCGCCGTTGAACACTAGAGGCCGAAAAACACCTGCAGGGAACGTGCAGTACCACAAATGGCCGCTTTGAGCGCTAGAGGGAAAGACCCATAGGCCCAATATGTCTGCGGCTACGGCAAAATGGCGGCGGTGCGCCAGCAAAATGGCGGCCGATCGCCGCATGGCGGCAAAAAACGGCCAAATGGTGATAGACGATCGGGTGCGGTGCGGGGGGGAAGGGGGGTGTGCAGGGGGTGAACAGGGCTCCACGCGCCCCTACCGGCGGCTACCCAGCAAAAATTTTTTAGGGTCATCGGTCCCCCTTTCCGCCCCTAAAAAAGGGGGGGGGAAGGAAGGCGCTCTCACTCACCACTCCGGACGACGCCATGGGTAGCCACCCAGTCGCAGACCTTCCGCCCCTGCTTGGGCGGTATGCTGCAGGCCAGAAGTCGCCCTTCACGAATCGCATCCGGGGCTGGGCGCAAGGGGGGATCACCCCAGGCCACCCGCACTGAACGGGCACGATGCGGCGGGTCCACATGCGGCGGGACTGTCTCGCATCGGTCGGCCAGGTCGGGGAAAGTACAGAGCCCATGGACTCTCTATGCCCCGACCGGCTTCTTGATAGCAGATCAATTGCTTGATAGAAGACAAATAAAAATAAAAGGAAAAGAAAATTGAATAAAAAACGGTCACAAACAGGACCGCAATTCCCCTAAAGGGAAGCCAGGTCAACTCCTTGCAAACTAGGCATTTAGACTTAAGAGCTATGCTATGAGGGGGTTTTATGTGGGAAGAGAGGACGGCCCCCCATGGGAGGGGCCAGCTGTTTCTTTTCCCTGCCTAGTTAACTCCTAGTGAGACCAGCATAAAACCCACATGTAATGGAGAAGCTGCGTCTGTCAGTGAAACGATAGGAGAAATAAATGTGACATATATCCTCTCAATTATGATAATAAGGTGCTCATGCAATAAAGGTTCAAAAAAACAGTCTATAAATCACAACAAAGGGAATCTTCAGTGCAAAATAAATGCAAGCAATTTCTTTAGCAGCAACACCTTAGACAGTCCATAGATGGGATGTCTAATCAAGTGTGAAATAGATCCAAAAAGGGACAGCCAGGTTTCTGATGGGTGCACAAAGATAGAAGGTGCTCTTATAAAATCCTCCACCAATCAAATTGGCTGATCACCTCACTCCTATAATCAATGCGCATTCATCCCCAAAACCTGGGATAAGGTAAACCGCAGAGATGACACTCAGATATACTCCTCCATAATATGCATGTTAGGATAAAATTCCGGTCCTTATGGATCTTATTCAAAATTCCAAGCATTATATGCAAAAGAAAAGCAGAAGGGATCTAATGCTCTCCGTACAAAATATTTTATTAAGCTCCAAGATAACAATATACACTTACAGGATAAAGCACATTAGGTTTCTGATGGGTGCACAAAGATAGAAGGTGCTCTTATAAAATCCTCCACCAATCAAATTGGCTGCTCACCTCACTCCTATAATCAATGTGCATTCATCCCCAAAACCTGGGATAAGGTAAACCGCAGAGATGACACTCAGATATACTCCTCCATAATATGCATGTTAGGATAAAATTCCAGTCCTTATGGATCTTATGCAAAATTCCAAGCAGTATATGCAAAAGAAAAGCAGAAGTGATCTAATGGTCTCCGTACAAAATATTTTATTATGCCCCAAGATAACAATATGCACTTACTGGATAAAGCACATTAAACCGTGCCAGCTGGTTACTGCATGTGTGCCCTCGGTGTAAACAGTTCCTGATGGCGGCAACGTGACGTGCAGATGTGAGGTTCCTCCCTTAGACGCGTGTTGTCACAGGTGTGACTTCTTCAGTACTTTGCTTTGAATCAATATCAATGACATGGTATTATTGAGAAGAGCTATTTTATCTAAGTGAAGTTCCCAAAACATGGCCCGCTGGGGGTACTTGAGGACTGAGGCTGAGAACCACTGGTCTAGGGGACAGGAGAAATGTTAACTTTCTCAATCCTTTGCTCCCCCACGATCCGGTGGTGGACTGTCCCTCAGCATCCTGACATCCTGTTTAGGGTTATGGACCCTGCTCTGGTTTTGATGACGTCAGAACCCTTAAACCGCTACAGCCGGGGGTGCAGAAGCTGTAGGTACCAGTCTAGCTGTGGGGAGGAGCGGAGGATTGCATGAGTATACTTCCTTTTTTTTCCCTAGACATAGTCAAGCAATTAACCCTTACAGTGTGGTCACAGCCCCACTGGAAGGGATAATGTTTTATTTGCCCAGACTTGGACTTTAACCACTTGCTTACTGGGCACTTAAACCACCCTCCTGCCTGGACCAATTTTCAGTTTTCAGTGCTGTCACTCTCACTCTTTGAATGACACTTGCGCGGTCGTGCGACGTTGTACCCAAACAAAATTGATGCCCTCTTTTTCCCACAAATAGAGCTTTCTTTTGGTGGTATTTGATCATCTCTGTGGTTTTATTTTTTGCGCTACAAACAAAAAGCAACAATTTTGAAAAAAGAACAATTTTTTTTTACTTTTACTATAATACATATCCAAACATAAAAAAACACATTTATTCCTCAGTTTAAGCCGACAAATATTCTTCTACATATTTTTGGTAAAAAAAAAAAAATCACAATAAGCGCATTTTGATTGGGTTACGCAAAAGTTATAGCGCCTACAAACTATGGAAATTGGTTTATGGCATTTTTGTTATGTATTTATTTTCTTACTGGTAATGGTGGCAATCTGCGATTTTTATCAGGACTGCGATATTGCGGCAGACATGTCTGACGTTTTTGGGACCAATGACATTTATACAGCGATCAGATCTAAAAATAGACACCGATTACTGTATAAATGTCATTGGCAGGGAAAGGGTTAACATTAATTCTGCATTCACACCTCAGCGACACGTTTTCAGGCATATTTGAAGCGTTTTGTAGCGCGACATGGGGCGTTTGCAAACGCCCCATGTCACGCTAATACGCGCGTTTGATGATTGTCCATTGATTCTATATCAATAGAAAAGTGTCAGAAATGCCGGAATATGCCCGAATATGCTACTCCGGCAGTAGTTTGAGCTTCAGGCGTTTTCAGACTTTTGGCTTCAGGCGTTTTTGAGTGTTGATGTGAACCATCTCCATAGAGAAACATAGATTTTTTTCCTCTCCAGCGTTTTGTATCTTTATGCTTCAGGCATATTTGAGCTACAAAACGCTCAGGTGTGAATGGAGCCTAAGGGGGCAGTCAAGGGGTCAAATGTGTTCTAACTTTGTGGGGGCGGGGCTGACAGGGGCATAACAGATCTAACTGATCCCGAGCACAGGGATCAGTAGATCTGTCATGCCCCCCTCACAGAGCGGGGGACCGCCGTGTTTACATTGGCAGTTCCCCGTTCTGGCTCTCTGTGAAGAGATTGCGGGTCACTGGCGGACATCGAGTCCGTCTGACCCACGGGCATGTTCACCCATTGCATGCATTTACAGTTGTGCTCATAAGTTTACATACCCTGGCAGAATTTATGATTTCTTGGCTATTTTTCAGAGTATAATATAAATAACACAAAAACATTTTTCACTCATGGTTAGTGTTTGGCTGAGGCCATTTATTATCAATCAACTGTGTTTACTCTTCTTAAATCATAATGACAACAGAAACTACCCAAATGACCCTGATCAGATGTTTACATACCCTGGTGATTTTGGCCTGATAACACACACAAATGGGTTTGAATGGCTCACCTGTGAACTGTTTGCTTGTTATTAGTGTGTGTGTATAAAAGGTCAATGAGTTTTTGGACTCCTGACAGACCCTTGCCTCTTTCACTGACGTTTCTGGATTCTGAGTCATGGGGAAAGCAAAATAATTGTCAAGGATCTGCGAGAAAAGGTAGTTGAACTGTACAAGACAAGAAAGGGATATAAAAAGATATCCAAGGAATTGAGAATGCCAATCAGCAGTGTTCAAACTCTAATCAAGAAGTGGAAAATGATGGGTTCTGTTGAAACCAAACCACGTCAGGTAGACCAACTAAAATTTCAGCCACAACTGCCAAGAAAATAGTTTCGGATGCAAAGAAAAACCCACAAATAACTTCAGGTGAAATACAGGACTCTCTGAAAACATGTGGTATGTCTGTTTCAAGATACACAATAAGGAAGCACTTGAAGAAAGATGGGCTGCATGGTCGAGTCGCCAGAAGAAAGCCATTACTACACAAATGTATCCCACTTACAATATGCCAAACAGCACAGAGACAAGCCTCAAGCCTTCTGGCACAAAGTCATTTGGAGCGATGAAACCAAAAGTGAGCTTTTTGGCCACAACCATGAACACCACATTAGGAGAGGAGTCAACAAGGCCTATGATGAAAGGTACACCATTCCAACTGTGAAACACGGAGGTGGATCGCTGATGTTTTGGGGATGTGTAAGCTACAAAGGCACAGGAAATTTGGTCAAAATTGATGGCAAGATGAATGCAGTATGTTATCAAAAAATACTGGAGGAACATTTGCATTCATCAGCCAGGAAGCTGCGCATGGGACATACTTGGACATTCCAACATGACAATGATCCAAAACACAAGGCCAAGTGGACCTGTCATTGGCTACAGCAGAATAAAGTGAAGGTTCTGGAGTGGCCATCTCAGTCTCCTGACCTCAATATCATTGAGACACTCTGGGGAGATCTCAAACGTGCAGTTCATGCAAGACAGCCCAAGAATTTCCAGGAACTGGAGGCTTTACCATCTGAGAAGATAAAGAGCCTCATACACAAATATCACAAAATACTTCAAGCTGTCATTGATGTTAAAGGGGGCAATACACATTATTAAGAACTGGGGTAGGTAAACTTTTGATCAGGGTCATTTGGGCAGTTTCTGTTGTCATTATGATTTAAAAAGAGAAAACACAGTTGATTTATAATAAATGGCTTCAGCCAAACACTAACCATGAGTGAAAGAAACGTTTTTGTGTTCATATTTTCTGAAAAATGGCCAAGAAATCAAATTCTGCCAGGGTAATTAAACTTATGAGCACAACTGTAAATGCATGCAACGGGTGCACCTATATACTAAAATTACGATTGCTATAATTCATGGTTAACCGCTAAAAAGCCTTTAAGGGACATCCATTTAAAGCATCTTCTATAAGCAAATTTGGGTATCAAAGTTTGTGGTGAGGGCTTGACTGGTGGCTTTTTAATTGACACAGCCTCATTGTTAATATTTTACAAAAAAAATGTGTATAATTGTGTGCCTTAAAATTAACTTCAGTGTATTTTTTACTGTGAATATGTGTTGGATAAACTTACGTTAATATTGCGTGATATTACAAAATTGCAACTACAACCATTTTATTCTCTTGCGTTCAACAATACGTTTTGGAGGAGTTCACTAATTTTCAAGCCTAAAATGTGCATCTTAACATGTGCAAAATCTGAAAAATTGCATGGATGGAAAAATGTGCCATATCGCGTATTTGATTTTCTGACAACAGTTCAACAGGGTTTCTGAATGGAATGTCTACTACAGAAAGGGCCATATGAGGGGAGAATTAAATATAAATAAAGTGGAATAAAAGTCCAAAGAATTGCAAAATAGAAATTTAAAAAGGACTTTCAGGTAAATGTTATAATGCCTCAACCTGTGCTATATTTAAATACACGTTGCAGTTTCCCTTTAGAGACAATAAGACCAATGCTGTAATTTACAGCTTATATTAGCTTAAGTGCCCTTCTTTGTCATTAAAAATGCATAGGAACCGTCTTTTGTTAAACGAGGGTCAAAAGTGAAAGGCTATAGGTTTCTCTTTCCAAATGAAATATTTACTGGATGGAGAAACCCAGAAAAATAGCTATAAGTGATTCCCATTTTACCTGTCGGTGTAAACAAACACAGAAGGTATAAGCGTAGACCTAAAACGTGAGGCCCATCAAAAACATTGGTTTAATGAAAATGAAAGATGTAGGTTAAATAGTATTACATAGGATATTGGTTTTCCTTACATATACAGTATCTCACAAAAGTGAGTACACCCCTCACATTTTTGTAAATATTTTATTATATCTTTTCATGTGACAGCACTAAAGAAATGACACTTTGCTACAATGTAAAGTAGTGAGTGTACAGCGTGTATATCAGTGTAAATTTGCTGTCCCCTCAAAATAACTCAACACACAGCCATTAATGTCTAAACCACTGGCAACTAAAGTGAGTACACCCGCAAGTGAAAATGTCCAAATTGTGCCCAGAGTGTCAATATTTTGTGTGGCCACCATTATTTTACAGCACTGCCTTAATCCTCTTGGGCATGGAATTCACCAGAGCTTCACAGGTTGCCACGGGAGTCCTCTTCCACTTCTCCATGACGACATCAAGGAGCTGGTGGATGTTAGAGACCTTGCGCTCCTCCACATTCCGTTTGAGGATGCCCCACAGATGCTCAATAGGGTTTAGGTCTGGAGACATACTTGGCCAGTCCATCACCTTTGCCCTCAGCTTCTTTAGCAAGGCAGTGGTCAACTTGGAGGTGTTCTAGGAGTCGTTATTATGTTGGAATACTGCCCTGTGGCCCAGTCTCCGAAGGGAGGGGATCATGCTCTGCTTCAGTATGTCACAGTACATGTTGGTATTCATGGTTTCCTCCATGAACTGTAGCTCCCCAGTGCTGGCAGCACTTATGCAGCCCCAGACCATGACACTCCCAACACCATGCTTGACTGTAGGCAAGGCACACTTGTCTTTGCACTCCTCACCTGGTTGCCACCACACACGCTTGACACCATCTGAACCAAATAAGTATATCTTGGTCTCATCAGACCACAGGACATGGTTCAAGTAATCTTCAGCAAACTGTTTATGGGATTTCTTGTGCATCATCTTTAGAAGAGGCTTCCTTCTGGGACAACAGCCATGCAGACCAATTTGGTGCAGTGTGCGGCGTATGATCTGAGCACTGACAGGCTGACCCCCCCACCCCTTCAACCTCTGCAGCAATGCAGGCAGCACCTATACATCTATTTCCCAAAGATAACCTCTGGATATGATACTGAGCATGTGCACTCAACTTCTTTGGTTGACCATGGCGAAGCATGTCCTGAGTAGAACCTGTCCAGTTAAGCTGCTGTATGGTCTTGGCCACCGTGCTGCAGCTCAGTTTCAGGGTCTTGGCAATTTTCTTATAGCCTAGGCCATCTTTATGTAGAGCAAGAATTCTTTTTTTCAGATTCTCAGAGAGTTCTTTGCCATGAGGTGCCATGTTGAACTTCCAGTGACTAGTATGAGTGAGCGCAAGATCATCAAATTTAACACACCTGCTCCCCATTCACACCTGAGACCCTGTAACACTAACGAGTCACATGACACCGGGGAGGGAAAATGGCTAATTGGGCCCAATTTGGTCACTTAGGGGTGTACTCACTTTTGTTGCCAGCGGTTGACAAGTCGCGCTCCATGCAGTGCAATGGACCCATTCTAATAGGAGCGACTCAAGAAAAAGGTTCCAGCACTACTTCGGGGCGACCTCAGAGTGACTTGCACAGTCTTCTATTAAGGCCTCATACACACGGGCGTATCTTTAAAAATAAACAAAACGTCGGGCACGACGTCAAGGAAAAAAAATCAGCGTTTTTCGGCGTTCTGCATCTGCGTTAGTGAGCGTCGGCGTCAATAGGCGTTTTTTTTTTTAAAAATCATCCCTCTGCTATTTTTCAACCTAAAAACGTTGGCGTCAAAAAACACCGGAAAACGCCAGTACAATATTAGTTGGCGTTTTGCGGCGTCAAAAAACGCCAAAATTTCACAGCCTCAGAACGTGATGACCGTGGGTTCTACTTTCAGCTCACTAACGCCAACACCATCTACAGCTCAAAAACGCTGACGTTTTTATGGGGCCATTGACTAACATGGAGAGCTGCAAAAAACGCCATAAAACGCTGGCGTCAAAAAACGTCCGTGTGTATGAGGCCTAAAGAATTTGTTTGCAAGCTGCGCTGAGGTCGCGCTGTGCGGGCGGCTTCAGAGTTGGACGACTTTGAAGCCGCCCCTGTGTGAACCGGGTCTAAGGAGCAAAGTTAAATTTTAGACAATAAAATCCTAATTAACAAGAATTTAACTACAGGTGAGTTTAGTTATTCACTAAACGGCCAGCGGACAGCCGATTAAAAAAGGGTGTTACTTAACAAAGAAAACCCCTTCCAATTTCATGCTGTCAGCAATGCACCACAAGGAATAGAAATGTCACAAGGCCTGAGAAAGGAAATCATTTCTTTAAACAAGAAAGGTGAAGGCTACAAGAGGATCAGCAAAACTTTACTTATCAGTCAGAATACTGCAACAAAAGTGATACAAAAATATAACAAAGATGGAACTGCAACCATTTCACAGAGACGTCCACGAAAGTTAACGACAGGAGCGTCTTCGAATGAGAAGGGTTGAAGAAAATCGCCATGCAAGATCACTGCAGCTAGCTAAAGAAGTAGAAAACCAAACGAGTGATTGTTTCCTGTGACACAATACGTCATATACTGCAGAGGAAAGGCATGCATGGGTGTTATCCATGAAGGAAACCTCTCCTAAAGACCATGCACAAAAAGCTCACCTATAATCTGCCGGGTGCATGCTGAAAAAGAAGTCTACTGCGACTCTGTAATCTGGAGTTATGAGACCAAGATAAATATCTTTGGAACTGATGGCTTCAAAACTGTATGGTGTTGCAAAGGTGAGTAGTACAAAGAAAAATGCATGTTACCTACAGTGAAACACGGTGGCGTCAGTGTCCTTTTGTGTGGCTGCATGAGTGCTGCTGGTGTTGCTGCATTTCATTGATGGCATCATGAATTCACAGATGTACTGCTCTATATTGTAAGAGAAGATGCTACCATCACTCCATGCCCTTGGTCGTTGTGCACTTTTCCAACATGACAATGATCCAAAACACACATCTAAATCCACTGTTGCATTTCTGAAGAAGAACAGGGTGAAAGTGATTCAGGGGCCAAGTAGGTCTCCTGATCTGAACCCAATCGGGGAACACCTATGGTGAATTCTGAAGAGAAAAGTTGAGCATCACTCTCCATCCAGCACCCAGGCTCTAAAATAGGTCGTTCTTGAAGAATGGAAAAAGATAGATGTTGCAATATGTCGACAACTTGTTCATTCCATGCCTAGAAGACTTGGTGCTGTCCTAAATTATGGAGGTCATACAAAATACTAGATGTAGAAGTTTTTGTTGTGGGGTGTATTCATTTTTACATCAATAATTTGAGTAAAACTGAAGATGTTGTAATCTAAGCTATATTAACCTTACTTTCATATAATGAGCTAAAGAAATGTTCTATAAAACTCAGTTGTGTCAACATTTTGGAAATTGTTCTTGTGTTCATTGAGATATTGATTAAAATCTTACTTTTCAAAAGGGATGTACTCATTTATGGTGAGCACTGTGTATATATATATATATATATATATATATATATATATATATATATATATATAAATATATTTAGAGGCTTTACATTGTGCCAACAGTAACATAAATAGAGATAGCACAGTTATAAAACAATTCAATACAAGAGGATTAAGAGGGTCCTGGTCATGGGAGCTTACAATCAAAAGGGAAGGGGCAAGTGACATACAAGGTAATAACTGTGGGGGTATGAAGTGATGGAGAAGGTAAAAATTCAGTTGTTAGGTGAAGGCAGGATAGACTTCCCTGAAGAGCTGATATTTCAGGGATCAACAAAGAAGACAGATGGATAGATTGGGGGAGGCAGTTCCAGAAGATGATGGACTGGAGAAATCCTGGAGGTGAGCATGAGAAGAGGTGATGGAGGGGGGCTGGAGAGTAGGAGGCCCTGGGAGGAGTGGAGATCATGGTTTGGGTGATAGTGTGAGACAAAGTTGATGATGTAGCTCAGGGCAAAGTTGTGGATGACTTTGTATCTTATTATTTTGAATTTTGTTGGGCAAGTGCAGCTTTTTTCAACCTTTTTAACACAGAGGAACCCTTGAAATAATTTTCAGTCCATGGTGATTGCAAAACCCTAGGCAAGTGGAAGCCAGTGGAGGGATTGGCAAGGGGGTGGGGGACACCAAATGGTTTTCAAGGTGGATGAATCTGGCAGCAGCATTAATTATATACTGAAGGGGGATTAGTCTATGTAGAGGTAGGCCAGTGAGAAGGGAGTTGCAATGGTCAATGTGAGTAACATTTTCTATTGTCACCAAACATGTGGAGCCACGTTTCTCCTTTATCAATAGGCTGACTTTACCACAGTGAATTGCTGTAGTGTGATGGGTTTGCTTCCTTTACTGGCAGGTTACAGTGGTAGTAAACCATGGCATTAAAAGGTAAAAAAAAATCCCCTGCAAGGCAATGGCATGATGTGCTAGTATACATCTCATACTAGCACATTACAAAATACTTACTTTGTGCACTGGCCCAAATCATTTGGCGGAGGGGGGATTATGGTGTGGCATTGTTTTTCAGGGGTTGGGCTTGGCCCCTTAGTTCCAGTGAAGGGAACTCTTACCAGGACATTTTGGACAATTTCATGCTCCCAACTTTGTGGGAACAGTTTAGGGATGGCCTCTTCCTGTTCCAACATGACTGTGCACCAGTGCACAAAGCAAGGTCCATAAAGACATGGATGAGCGAGGTTGGGGTGGAGGAACTTGACTGGCCTGACCTCAACCCAACAGAACACTGTTGGGATGAATTAGAGTGGAGACTGTGAGCCAGGCCTCCTCATCCACATCAGTGCCTGACCTCACAAATGCACTTCTGCAAGAATGGTCAAACATGCCTATTGAGACACTCCTAAAACCCCTTTCACACTGAAGAGCTGCAAAAACTGCAGATGAAAACAGCAGTCATTGTTGCGGCACGCTTTTTTTAAGGTCACGTGAAGTGACCTTAAAAGAAAAAAAAGAAGAAAAGGGATTTTTTGTATAACTTACCGTAAAATCCTTTTCTCTGAGTTCACTGACAGACGCAGCAATTCTTATGACACATGGGGTTATGCTCATCCTACTAGGAGTAGCCTAGGCAAAACAAACAAAAGTGTAGGTTGGCCCCTCCCAGGGGGCCGTCCTCACCTTAGCATATAATCCCCCTGCTCTGTATAGCACATCAGTTCGTAACAAGCCTTACAAAACCAACGCAGAGGGGTGGGTGCTGCGTCTGTCAGTGAACTAAGAGAAAAGGATTTTATGGTAAGTTATACAAAAAATCCCTTTTTCTCTTCCGTTCACTGACAGACGCAGCCTTCTTATGACACATGGGGATGTCCCAAAGCTGTGCCAATCAAGAGGGGTGGGCAAATCATAACAACTGTACCCAACAGAAAAACGCCCTCTCAGGCGGCGCTAACCGCGCCTATACTGCCGCCTGCAACACCTTGCGGCCAAAAGCAGCACCCGAGGATGCCGAAACATCAATTTTGTAAAACTTAGTAAACGTGTGCACTGAGGCCCAAGTAGCTGCCTTGCACACCTGAGACACCGAAGCCTGGTGTCTAAAATGCCCAGGAAGTACTAACTGCCCTGGTGGAATGAGCCGTGACTTACCCCGAATCTCATATGCATGAGTCACGGTCTTCCGTATCCAACGAGATACGGTAGCGGACAAGGCCGCCATACCTTTGCGTGACCCTTCCGTTAGCAAAAATAAAGAATCAGACTTCCGAAAGGAAGCTGTAGAACTTAAATACACCGCAAGGCCCTCACCACATCCAAAGAATGCAGCTCAACTTCTTTGGGATGTGACGGATGCGGGCACAATGAGGGGAGAACAGTATCCTCATTTAAATGAAAGGAAGAAACCACCTTCGGAAGAGACGAAGGGGAAGGCCACAGAACTGCCTTGTCCTTATGGAGGACCAAGTAAGGTGCCCTGCAGGATAATGCAGCTAACTCCGACACCCGCATGGTGGATGTGATAGCCACCAGAAAGGCCACCTTCTGCGACAACAACTGTAAGGGAATGTCCCTAATTCGTTCATATGGTGGCTTCTGCAACACAGAAAGCACCAGATTCAAATCCCACGGTGCCAAAGGCGACCGTATCCGAGGAGCCACATGACGTACCCCCTGTACAAATGTACGGATCAATGAATGAGACGCCAAGGGCCGTTGAAAAAGAACCACCAGGGCCGAACTCTGCCCTTTAAGCGTATTTAACGCCAGGTTCTTGTCCAGTCCTTGCTGTAAAAATGACAGTACTCTGGATACTCTATAAGAGCAGGGGTTCCAACCCCCTGCCTCGCACCAGGTAATATAGGCCTTCCAGGTCCTATGATAATTCTTACGTGAGGAACTCTTGCGTGCTTTTATCATAGTAGGGATTACGGAGTCAGAGACACCCCTCTCCCTCAATACCTGGTTAGAGGAGGAAAAATGTACAGCAACCGATACTGACCCTGAGGCCTGTGAAGCACTGCCCCCCGAAGGATCAGAGCCGCGTCCGCAGCTGTTGCTGTGCTTCTTGTTCCACCCTAATGGTTTACCTACACCACCTCTGTGGCATTGACCGACTGAACCAGAACCGGGCGGCGCAGCCTCTCTGTCCAATGGGACAGGTAAAGCCTGCTCGCTCTCAGTTCCGGTACCTACATCGACCAATTGAGGGGAGGACCACTTCCCCCCCTTTAGGGACGGAACCTGAATCCCCCAAACCAAGGGTTCCCGGGACTGACACTCCGACTTGATCGGCCTGTCCAGGGATAGAGGAGATTTGTTCCACCGCGACAACATTGCCTCTCGCAGTAGCCGAGTGTTCTGGGCGTAAGGTATCGCTTCGCAAGTCGACACCCTGAGCCCCAACACCCGCATACAGAACCGTAAGGAGAACCACTGGCAGGATCACAGGGTTCGCCCAGCCTGAAGAGTTAGACGCTTGCTCGGTGTTAGGAACACCCCTGTCTGTACCATGTCCGGAAACAGACCTAGGTACTCCAGCCAGCAAGCCAGCGTTAATGATGACTTCTGACTGCTGAGCGCCTGACCGGCGCCTAGAAGCGCCCCTGACGCTCCTGCGGGAGCCTCAAGTTTGAGGGGAAGGACTTTTCTGGGGGCAGAGAGCTGCTTGCAACCCCCAAAAACCGGCCCCCCACCTGTGAGGCGGGTGGGGGCAACCCATCATGCGGAGGCAGCCGCTGGGCCGGGCGCCCGAAAAAACTTCTTCTGACCAGAAGAGACAGGACCCTGCCTACGACGACGATCTCGTCGCTTCGGCTCTGGAAGGAAAGTACTCTTGCCTCCCGTGAAATCCTTAATAATTTTATCCAACTGTGGGCCAAACAGACGCCCTCCCTGAAAGGGCAGGTGCCAGAGCTTTCTTTGAAGCCTGGTCGCCCGACCAAGAGCGGAGCCACAGCACTCGCCTGATAACAATTGAACAAACAGACATTTTTGACAATATGGGGAGAAGATCCCAAGCCGCATGGCAAATGTAGCGGAGACCCTCTTCCAAATGTTGCACTCGCTGTACTTCAGCCTGTGCACATTCACCAGACAAACTAGTGCGCAGCGCTAGTTTAGTCCAGTCGCATAGAGTGGCGAATATCAGTGATCAGTGCTTCCACTATCGCTTTCTGATCCTCTTTGCCCTCTGAGGGCGGCTCACCCTCTGAAAGATCCACAGGTGTGACCACTGAAGCGCTTTCTAGATCTGAATCCTCCCCTGAGGAAAGGGGGGGGGGATTACACCCACCGCTACCAGCACCCAAGAAGCGCCAGCTATACTTGCTGTTTGATGCCTCTGCACTCCAACCGAAGAGCAATGCCCACGAACTGCTGCACGTCAGGAGCTTGTTACTGTGTGTCAGCCATGCTGTCCAAGCAAAAACCGGAAGCCCACACCCGTTTTTAAGGACTTCCTGCACAATGACTGCAGTTCTCCCAATCGACCACTGGAGGCCGCCAGAGAGCAGGCTGGAAACCACATGGTTCTCAAACAATGGACACTGCCATTACACACATGCGGTCGGCCACGAATGAGCGGTGCTCCAAAATCCAATGGCGACGACCCACCTAACACATTGCTCCGGACGGTCGGTGCAGATTCGAACGGTTAGTGCAAAGGTGCCTGCGGGGGATTGAGGGGGGAGGGGGAGTGGGAGGCCTCTAACAGACCCCCACAGAGCTGCCCACTCTCCATGCCTCTAGGGCAGAAGAGGGGTTCACTCACCAATCCGATGGGCGCAGCGGGTAGCCACCCGGAGCAGACCTACCTCCCCGCAAGAAGGCATGCTACTGGCCAGGCCACTGGACAGGCGAACCAGTCACTGGGCTCTAGTGGGTTTTAGCCACTGGCCGCCCGCACGGAACGGGCGATATGCGGTGGGCCCCCCTAAGGGGGTTCGCATAGTGTTGGCCGGACTGGGGAAAGATTAGGATTCGAGATATCCTCTATACCACCAGCCAGCTTCTTGATAGCAGTCTTCCTTAGATGAATCTTCAGGAGACCGCTGCTCCCATAGGGAACCAGGTCTACTCCTTGCACTAGGCAAATAAAAACTGATGTGCTGTACAGAGCAGGGGGATTATATGCTAAGGTGGGGAGGGCCCCCTGGGAGGGGCCAACCTACACTTTTGTTTGTTTTGCCTAGGCTACTCCTAGTAGAATGAGCATAACCCCATGTGTCATAAGAAGGCTGCGTCTGTCAGTGAACAGAAGAGAAAAGCCATTTTGCAGCGCTTCCTATTCATTTCAATGGGCAGGGGTGTTTTTGAAGCGCTCCAAACACGCCTCAAAGATGCTGCTTGCAGGACTGTTTTCACCGACCCAGTGTGAAAGCACCCATTGAAATGAATGGGAAGCAGTTTTCAGGCGCTATTTTTAGTGCAAAAGCACCTGAATCCGCCTCAGTGTGAAAGGGGTCTAAACCTTGTGGACAGCCTTCCCAGAAGAGTTGAAGCTGTTAAAGCTGCAAATGGTGGGCCAACCTGATATTGAACCCTACGGACTAAGACTGGGATGCAATTAAAGTTCATGTAGGTGTAAAGGCAGGCGTTACAATACTTTTGGTAACAGTGTATGTGGTAGACCGTTTTGGCTATGCATACTCTTCAGGGTTAATCTACTAAAGGAGTGCAGTCCACTTTGCAAAGTCAATTTTTACTTACCTTGAATGAAATGATGCTTAAAGGGTAACTCCACTCCAAAAACTAGCAAATGAAGAAAAAAATAACAGTTGCGATACAAGTCATATTATAATTGATAATTAAAAATTACCTTTCCTTCTCAATCTGCAGCTGCTGTAATTTTCTGAAAATGCAATGCAATATGGCTACCTGGAGGTGTTCTGTACACATAATGTGTACCGACCACTCCCCAGAAACATAATTTCCCGCTTGTGTGATTGGCTCATCGATTTTCCCAGAAGTCTGCCTAAGATACAAGTCAGAATTCAAGCATCCCCTGCAACAAAAATGTAATTTATGGTGAGATACTTCCAATAGGAACACGATTAAACAGATGCAGCCCCAGCAGATTTCCTCATTAGTGCTCTGCAGCTGCCACAGCTGACAGATAATTATGAAACCACTCCCATTAGACCAACTCATCACAGAGGAACAAACGGATTTCTTCAGAATAACAAAAGGTAGGAATCCGCAACAAAGGTTGTTATTATCTTTGCAATGTACAGAGATCACCCAGAGGGGAATATTTTTTTCTTAACAAAAGTGGAGTTAAGGAAACAACGCCTAAGGATGGAAAACAATAAGACTTCTA
>BLSH010089414.1:357096-369742 GCA_018402905.1 Glandirana rugosa | reverse complement strand
CATCATAAAGTAGTTCTGAAAATAGTGCCACAAAGGATTAAGGAAGTGAAATTCTCCCTCAATATACAAGGCGGATTTTGTGGGCACAACAAGAGGCGAAAATTTAAAAAACAAAATAGTTATCTTTATTACAAAAGTCACATTAAAAAATATGACAGACATAGCACCCTGGTAGCTCAACATTGGATCAATAGACAAACCAATAACACATTCATGGAGAATATGGAGTCTAGTTACAAGGTAAGAAAAAAGTCCATATTGTATTAAGATAGTAAAAATACTTATGTATCATTTATCTGTCCATAAATTTTTTTCACGTTTGCTGTGTCGACACGTATCGCGGTTTGATAGCTTCCTCAGGACAAATTGGGTAGGTGCTGATGATTCAATGGGGCAGACTTGGGGAGACCACCAACAAACAAGTTAAAAACGTCATCAATACCAGTAGAGCTCTGAAGGGGTATGTGCCCAGGTTAATTATTATGCCCCTGGATGGATAAACAGGTAAGAAGAAAGGAGGAAGAAGGGACTTCCAGACTTGGCATAGTAGGATCCAGTAAGTATATTTAAGTAGCTAGTACTGTACACATTATTTACCAGCACAATTGTTGGGGGGGGGGAACTGGTCTTATCAGTTTCCTAATATTTTCAGGGCAATAACAAACAAGAGCTCAATTAAAGGACGGGAGACGTTGTGATACGGTGTGGTACAGATGTATCATACACTTAAACCATAGGTGATCTCTTAATGGATGTGCTGGAGTATCTCTGTTGGGGGGGCTATCATAGTATAGCCAGACCCATCAGCCCCAAGTGGGGAGGGAGCGCACGCCTATAGAGTGTTAAAGGCCAAGGTATCCCCGCTTGTGTACCAAAATGAAAATTGTGATTTTTGGCAGCTAACTTATAATAGAATATTTCAATAACTGCAACAAACTAATAAATGATTAGGATATTTCAACAGTAGTTGGAAAGAGATTAGACAGGAACTATCTGCCAGTCACACCTTCTGCATTCTATTTTCCATTACTTGTATGTGTTGATCCTATTTATAGTATGGTATTATCCCTCAAACGATGAGATCCAAGACCTATTAATGTAGGAACTCAGAAATGCACGTGACCCTTACAGCTATCTGTGGGCTACAAGCTAATCCATGTCACAAGGTAGGAAGCTAAATGATAAGTATTAGGGAAAGTGTTTTATTCGGTTTCACAGGTTTATGAATTGCAGGGCTAATTTAGCTTGATAACTGAGACAAAAATGCAAGTTTTGACTGTGTGGACAAGTTCACACTTAAAAATACCGGTCACCATTGTGCAAAGTTCCTAAAATGGACCTGAACTCAAAAAGTGAAGATCTGCCAAGTTCTAGGAAACATCTAGAAAGGTTTACTGTGCTTAAGCAGGAGGCTGATGAAATGTCCCTTTTACCTGCTATTCCAAATGCAAAATATTGGTGCACTTCTTGTTCTTTAAAGTGATTGTAAAGGTTATTTCTTTTTTTTAAAGAAAATGCCTAACTGCTCTGTGCAATGCTCTTCTTCTGGGGTCCCTTGCTGGCAATCCTGTCTTGGCTCCTTCTCTTCTCCGAGTGCCACCTGCTATGGAGGCATTCGAGCGGGCTCCATCCTGAGCCAGGCTGTGTGTGTCTATAGACACACAAAGTGCAGAAGGCCCTGCCCCCAGCTCCCAGGATTTGACCATTTGACTGACAGCAGTAGGAGCCAATGGCTTCTGCTGCTGCCACCAAGTCTCCTGTGAGAGGACAGAGGGAAAGAGCATAGTAAAGCTGTTGTAGGCACGCACAGCACTGGATCGAGATTGTTTAAGGGGGGTCATTTGAAAGGTTTCTTACGTTAATGCAGAGAATGCATTATGGTACAAAACTTTTTTGCCTTTATAACCATTTTAAACACTTCAGCCCCGGAAGGATTTACCCCTTCCTGACCAGAGCACTTTTTGCAATTCGGCACTGCGTCGGCTTTAACTGATAATTGGACGGTTGTGCGACGCTGTACCCAAAGTAAATTGACGTCCTTTTCCCCCCACAAATAGAGCTTTCTTTTGGTGGTATTTGATCACCTCTGCAGTTTTTATTTTTTTGTGACATAAACAAAAAAAAAGACAATTTTGAAAAAAAATATATATTTTTTACTTTTTGCTATAATACACGTCCAAAAAAAAAACAAACAAACAAAAAAAAAACGTATTCATCAGTTTACGCCGATATATATTCTTCTACATATTTGTGTAAGAAAGAAAAAAATTGCAATAGGCGTATATTGATTGGTTTGCACAAAAGTTGCCGCGTTTACAAACTACGAGAATTTATTTATTGCGTTTTTTTTTTTACTAGTAATGGCGGTGATCTGCGATTTTTATCAGGGCTGCGATATTGCAGCGGGCAGATCAGACATTTTTGACACTTTTGTTTGGACCATTGACATTTATACAGCGATCAGAGCTAAAAATAGCCACGATTACTGTATAAATGTCACTGGCAGGGAGGGGTTAACCTGCAGGGGCAATCAAGGGGTTAACTGTGTTTACTCAGCATGTTCTAACTGTGTGGGGGCTGGGCTGGCAGGGGCATGACAGATCTAACTGATCCCAATGACAGGGATCAGTAGATCACTGTCATGCAGCCTGACAGAACGGGGAACCGTCGTGTTTACATCGGTGGTTCCCCGTTTTCCTAGTGTATCAGGCGATCGCGGGTCACCAGTGGACATAGAGTCCGCCAGACCTGCAGCCACACTCAGGGAGCATGCGGCGGGTATGAGAGCACACCGCTGGTGGCGTGCTTCCTCCTGCTGGCTGCCCCTGAGCGAATCTGCATTTATAAACGGCGATTTGCGCTATGCTGCCACTCCACAGCAGTAAATGTACGTGATCTGGTTGGGAACGGGTTTAAACAGAACTAAAGTCAGCTGTGTGGTGAGTGGGGGACAGCCCTGACATTAGAAAGCGATGCCCTGACGCTTCCAAGATGGCCGCCACCACCTAGAAGCCCAGTGTTGAACAAAGAATGGTTAGTCAGTTGTGAAGAAAAGGTCAGCAACAGAGAACCAGCAGCAATCTTGTTGACTACTTCTACTGCAATGTCAATATCGCAATTATCGTGGCTGAAGGACATTTTGTATTTGCAATCTCTGTAAAATGTTAGGAGACAGGATGAGAATTCTCAATTCATCATGACATAAAACAGGATTTGTTATCTCCATTAATTATGTGGTAGGAACTCTGCTAGGAAAAGTGTGTGTGTGTAGCACCTCTGTAATGTGCCTCTGTGAGCAGACAGATGGAGCTGTGCAGGAGAGGCCCATCTAGCTGCAGATAAGTGTATACTTGCAATCTCTGAATTTACAGGAGGGAGCCAGATAATGCCTGCCATTTCTAAGCTTGAGAGCACACTCCTATCTACATCTAGATGTGCTCTTGTGCCCATTTCAACATCTTGCACAGCTTCCAGCTGTCTGCCTCAGTCTGCCCCACCTCCCCTGGTGTTCCCGCACACGGTGTCACTCCCTAGCTTTGCATTTAAGAGAAATAGGCACAGACGAGAGGGAAAAGCCCAGCCGTTAACCGATACCTGACAAGGAAACACATACTCACTGTGTCAAAGGGTGGAAGTGAAAGGTGTGAGAAAAGCTTTACCCATTTTTTAATGCAAAGAGTCTCTGACTCCAGACTGCTGATGTAAGTGAATCAGAGTTGTTTGCATGATAATTTACGTCATGATATGAAATGATTATTCCTGTCTCAAGTTGTTGCATATACAGTGCCTTGAAAAAGTATTCATACCCTTTGAAATTTTCCACATTTTGTCATGTTGCAACCAAAAACGTAAATGTATTTTATTGGGATTTTATGTGATAGAACAACACAAAGTGGTACATAATTATGAAGTGGAAGGGAAATGATCATCATTTTTTGACTTACCGTTAAATCCTTTTCTCTGAGTTCATTGACGGACGCAGCCTCTTAATCTTGACATGTGGGGTATGCACCTTTTACTAGGAGTAGACTAGGCAGAACATAGTTCAGACAAAAAAGCACAGCTAGCCCCTCCCGGGGGGCAGTCCTCACTCTGTATAACCCCCTCCGCCCTGCTAGCACTTCAGTTTGTAACAAGCAGTACAAACTCAGAACACAGAGGGGTGGGTGCTGTGTCCGTCAATGAACTCAGAGAAAAGGATTTTATGGCATGTCAAAAAATCCTATTTTCTCTGAGTTCATTGACGGATGCAGCCTCTTAATCTTGACATGTGGGGACGTCCTTAAGCAGTGTCAACCAAAGAGGGGTGGGTAACACAATAACAACTGTACCCAACGGAAAACTCTCCGTGAGGCGCCAGACGCGCCTACACCGCCGCCTGCAAAACTTTGCGGCCAAAAACAGCATCCGCAGATGCGGACACATCAACTTTGTAAAACTTAGCAAAGGTGTGCACAGAGGTCCAAATGGCAGCCTTGCACACCTGAGACACCGACGCCTGGTGTTGGAAAGCCCAGGAAGTACTAATCGCCCTGGTGGAATGAGCCGTGACCGGAAAAGGGGGTTCTTGACCCCGAACCTCATACGCACGGGACACAGTCTGACGGATCCAGCGAGAGATAGTGGCCGACGAGGCCGCCAGCCCCTTGCACGGTCCATCCGTCACCACAAAAAGCGCGTCCGACTTCCGGAAGGAAGCCGTGGTCGTTGAATACACCCTCAGAGCCTTAACCACATCCAAGGAATGCAAAGCAACCTCCCTAGGATATGACGGGCGCGGACACAAGGAAGGAAGGACAATGTCCTCAATGTGAAAAGAGGAAACCACCTTCGGGAGAAACGAAGGAGATGGGCGCAGCACCACCTTGTCCTTATGCAGGACCAAGTAGGGAGACCTACAAGACAAAGCCACCAACTCAGACACCCGCCTGGCAGATGTGATGGCCACCAGGAAGGCCACCTTTTGCGAGAGCAACTGCAAAGAAATGTCTCCGATCTTTTCATATGGCAGCTTCTGCAGTACTGAAAGTACCAGGTTCAGATCCCATGGCGCCAGGGGCGACCGCACCTGAGGGGCCACGTGACGTACCCCCTGTACAAACGTACGAATCAAAGAGTGTGTCGCTAACGGATGCTAGAAAAGAATCGCTAGGGCAGAAATCTGCCCCTTGAGGGTACTCAATGCCAGTTTCTGATCCAGGCCTTGCTGAAGAAAGGCCAGCACACGAGCCACTGAAAAGGAAAGGGGGTTCCACCCCCCTGCCTCGGAACCAAGCAATATAAGCCTTCCAGGTGCGGTGATAAATCTTGGGTGACGTGGACTTACGTGCCTTAAGCATCATGGGAATCACTGACTCAGAGACCCCCCTATCCCTCAATATCTGGGACTCCATAGCCAGGCCGTCAAAGCCAGCGAGTTTAAAGCAGGGTGCTGGATGGGCCCCTGCGACAGCAGATCTTCGCGTAGCGGGAGCCGCCAGGGAACAACCGTTACCATCCACACCACATCAGTGTACCAAGGATGCCGAGGCCAATCTGGAGCAACCTGGATCGCCGGGTTCCCATCCACTTCTATCCTGCGCAACAGCCGTGGAAGAAGCTTGAGAGGGAAGGCGTAAAGGAGCCAGTACCGAGACCATGGGGCCACAAGGGCATCCACGGCGTCCAACAGATCCCTTGCTTTGCACACAAAGGTCTGCACCTTTCGATTGAACCGGGACGCTAGCAGGTCCACGTCTGGCATGCCCCACCTTTGGCAAATCTGACGGAACACTTCTGGATGCAGAGACCACTCTCCCTGATCCGGAGTCTGGCGACTGAGAAAGTCCGTCTGCCAATTTTCTACGCCCGGAATGTAAATGGCGGAGATTGCTGGCACGTGATACTCTGCCCACCTCAGAATGTGGGCCGCTTCCGCAAGTGCTGCCAAGCTCTTTGTTCCGCCCTGATGGTTTACATACGCTACCGCCGTGGCGTTGTCCGACTGTACCCGAACCGGGCCACCGTGCAATCTCCCCGACCAATGGGAGAGGCAGAGCCTGATCGCCCGCAGTTCCAGCACATTGATCGGAAGGTGGGACTCTTCCGATGACCATCGGCCCTGGGCAGACAACCGCCCCAGGACTCCTCCCCAGCCCACTAAGCTGGCGTCTGTCGTGATAATCGACCATTCCAGGGGAAGAAACGACTTACCCAGACTTAATGCCGGGGCCCGTAGCCCCCAGGCAAGAGCCCCCCTGGTCTGATGATCCAACCTGATCAACCGATCCAGAGACAATGGAGACTTGTCCCACTGCAGCAGAATCGCTCGCTGCAGGAGCCGGGTGTGACTCGGGAGTACGGTACCGCCTCGAAGGCCGACACCATGAGCCCCAACACCCGCATTCAAAAATGTAAGGAAGACCACCGCCGTGACAGCAGAGCCTGTACCGCGGTTTGCAGCGTCAGCAACTTGACCGGAGGCAAGAACACCCTTGCCTGCTCTGTGTCCAGTATCAGGCTCAGATATTCTAGGCGGCGCGATGGGACCAGCGTCGACTTCTGAAGGTTGATCAACCAGCCGAAGTCCCGCAGGGAGGCCAGGGTGATAGAGATGTTGTCCTCCAGGGCCGGAGCAGACTCCACCCTCAGGAGCAGATCGTCTAGATATGCCACCAGAGCAATGCCCCTCTGCCTCAGCAGGGCCAGCACCGGGGCCAACAACTTGGTGAAGACTGCAGCTCTCCAGAGTTACCATGGGCCTCTTGGTTGCTTCTCTGATTAATGCACTCCTTGCCTGTCAGTTTAGGTGGACACCCATGTCTTGTTAGGTTTGCATTTGGGCCATACTCTTTCCATTTTCGGATGATGGATTGAACAGTCCTCTGTGAGATGTTCACAGCTTGGGATTTTTTTTTTATAACCTAACCCTGCTTTAAACTTCTCCACTTTATTCCTGACTTGTCTGGTGTGTTCCTTGGCCTTCATGATGCTGTTTGTTCACTAAGGTTCTCTAACAAACCTCTGAGGGCCTCACGGAACAGCTGTATTTAATACGGAGATTAAATGACACACAGGTGAAATATATTTACTAAATTAGGTGACTTCTGAAGGCAATTAGTTCCGCTAGATTTCAGTTAGGGGTATCAGAGCAAAGGAGGTTGAATACTAATGCACACCACATTTTTCAGACCATTTTCCTTCCACTTCACAATTATGTGCCATTTTGTGTTGGTCTATCACAAAATCCCAATAGAATACATTTACGTTTTTGGTTGTAACATGACAACATGTGGAAAGGTCAAGGGGTATGAATACATTTTAAAGGCCCTGTACAGGGCTGTGGACACTCCCCATTTAATAGCTCGGATGTTTAGTGCTGTCACATGAAGTCACATGGTACTCCATGCCCAGACATATAGGACACATGCTTTGCTCCCAGCAGCTGAAAAGAGCCGTGGATGATGCAAAGGAAATGGGTGTATATTCTGCTAGGAAGATGGAGAATTAAAGCAAACTTGTTACTTTTCTCAGCGAGAGCAGAACTGTGAAAATCACAAGAAATAATCAGATAACAAATGATGGGCAGGAACATTTTTAGATTCTTTCTTGGAATCTTAATTTAGCAGAAAAATAGTGCTGTGGGTCAAATTTTTTAGGGACCTGGCTGACAAATACTAAATTCTGGATGTATTGTATAAATAAGGCAAGGCAGGGATTTTAGAGCTTGATCACTCCAGAAGAGCGATATATTGTGCAGGCACCAGTACTTTTTCTCATTTGAATCCTCCTGATCTAGCAAATGTCTCCAATGCCAAGAGTTTGCTCATTAGCTTCCTCCCAGTGAGGCCAGACATATAGACATGATCTGAAGTGATGTCTCCAACAGGGCGCCATCTGAAAGCCAAGCGTTTGCCAGTCAGCTCGGTAATATTAGCTCACATGCGCAAGCAGGCGATAAAGAGAAGACTATGAAGAGATAGGGAGGCCATTAACTTTATTACTTAGCAGAAAAAGCAAAATGCCAACAGACAGCAAGTAAGAGGAAAAGCAAGTTGGGAAATAAATCTGTTGAAGGTGATCAGCCTAGCGGGAAGTATAGCTTATACTCATTTGCAAACATCTAGCTCGTCTACAGATAGGACAGGCTAGGACTTTTAATTCCTCATTACCTTAAAGTGATATTAAACCTTTATTGTTTAAAAACATGTCATACTTACCTGATATATGCAAGGGATTTGCACAGAGCAGCTCCTAATCCTCGTCTATTGGGGTCCCCTGCCAGCACTCCTGACTCCTCCCCCCTTCCATGTAACCCCCCCCCCATCAAGGAAACCTCTTGCTAAGGGGGGGTACTCGTGCGGGCTCGCTCCTGATCCCCACTGCCTACGTCCATTGACACAGGCAGCGCTGCCTCCTACCCCCTCATTATAGGGTTTGATTGACAGCAGCGGGAACCATTGGTATCAATCTACCCTGTGAGAAGGAAGAGAGTGGAACAGTACAGAAGGTTTTTTACCACCTTAACCACTTGCCGACCGCGTCCGGTGTCTGACGGCGA
Source organism: Glandirana rugosa (assembly GCA_018402905.1). Classification (NCBI taxonomy): domain Eukaryota; kingdom Metazoa; phylum Chordata; class Amphibia; order Anura; family Ranidae; genus Glandirana; species Glandirana rugosa. The sequence continues at coordinate 361,203 of BLSH010089414.1, read as the reverse complement.
CAAGGTGGCTCGTTATCGCTAACCGCCGTCATATGACGGCGGCTGCATTAACTAGTACTGTGAGCTTGCGCGCTCACTGTGGGGGGGGGGAGCGGGTAAGGCAGACTCGATCGAAGCCAGCTACCCGCGATGCCCCCCCACAGTGAGAGAACGGAGGTCCGTGTATGTAAACACGCATCTCCGTTCTCATAGAGGGGGGAAGGGCTGTGATGAAAGGCTTCCTGTATATGGAAGCGGTGATCACTCCCTCCCCCCTGCCAGCCCACATACAGTTAGAACACAGCCAGGGAACACAGTTAACCGTAAGGCCTCATACACACGGACGTTTCTAAAAAAAATAAACAAACAAAACGTCGGGGCCGACGTCAAGGAAAAAGAGTCAGCGTTTTTCGGCGTTATGCATCAGCGTTTTTGAGCGTTAGTGAGCGTCGGCGTCAATAGGCTTTTTTAAAAAAAATCATCCCTCTGCTATTTTTCAACCTAAAAACGCTGGCGTCAGAAAACGCCGGTATAATATTAGGTGGCGTTTGTTGGCATATTGTGGCGTAGGCGTCAAAAAATGCCAAAACATTACAGCCTCAGAACGCGATGGCTGTGGGTTCTAGTTTCAGCTCACTAACGCCGACGTCATCTACAGCTCAAAAACGCCAACGTTTTTATGGGGCCATTGACTAACATGGAGAGCTGCAAAAAACACCAGAAAACGCCGGCGTCAAAAAACGTCCGTGTGTATGAGGCCTTAAAGATACGCCCGTGTGTATGAGGCCTTAGAGCGGCCCCTTCAGGTTAACTCCTTCACTGCCAATGGCATTTACAGGGCAATCAGTGCATTTTTGTAGCACTGATCGCTGTATAAATGCCAATGGTCCCAAAGAAGTGTCAGTGTCCGCCCCAATATCGCAGTATCGCTAAAAATAGCAGATCGCCGCCATTACTAGTAAAAAAATAAATAAATAAAAACCCCAGAAAATAATTCTCATCATCCGTAAACACGGCAATTTTTGCGCAAAACAATCAAATGCCGATTGCGATTTTTTTTAACCAAAAATATGAGGAAGAATATAAATCAGCCAAAACCGATGAAAAAATAATGTTTTTTTATATTTTTTTTTTTTGGATTTGGATTTTAGCAAAAAAGTAAGAAATATAGATTTTTTATTTTTTTTTTGCAAAATGGTCACTCTTTATTTATAGCGGCGGTCAGAAATGACACAAAGGGGATCAAATACCACCAAAAAAAAAAGCTCTATTAGTGGGAAAAAAAGGAAGCAAATTTTGTTTGGGTACAACATCGCACGACCGCGCAATTGTCAGTTAAAGCGACGCAGTACCAGATCGCAAAAAGTGCTCTGGTCCTAAAGTGTGAAATCCTTCCGGGGCTGAAGTGGTTAATGCAGAGAATACATTAAAGTGGAACTTTATGCTAGGAAATTAAAAATGGGCGAACAGGCAGGATTTTTAATACAGAAGAGGCATGCTTTATTAGCAAGCTACTTACCTTCCTGTCCACCCTTGTACAGTGAATGCCGAAGCTGACAGAACTCAAATGCGTATGCATGGGAGTTACATCATCTCGGCGCAGCCAATGACAGAGGCTGGCAATTGATAGCGTAAGGGAGTTCCGGGATGGCACATTGATGGATTGATGGTGAGAATAGTTTCGCTTTAAAATTGAGGTTTAGGGGTTTTTTTTAAAAAAAATCATACTTACCTAGGTGGATGCAGCATTTATCTCCCACCAGCTCTAGGACTGAGAACTGAGCGATAAAATTCCACTGATCACTTGGTTCTCAATGCTCCATGAGCAGAGAGAGCTGGTGACAGTCAGTCACCGCCTCTCTGCTCAGCTCCCCCCCCCCCCACCCCCTCACTGGAGTGATGGGCTGTGGAGAGGGTGGGAGTGGCTGGCTCAGGCTCTCAGCAGCTCACTGAGGGGCTGAGCCAGGTTCCTATCCAGGCTACTGGGTGGATCCCAACCATATAGTCACAATCTTTCCCCAAGTTGGACTGGTTCTGTGACGTCAGCCGACAGCGGGCGGCAGCTGAAACCAGGTCATAGGAGTGCAAAACGAACTGGACTCCTGTGATACACAGGAGAAGTACAGCCAAACAAGGCTTTAGAACCACTTCAAAGCAGAACTAAACCCAATGTTTACACTTTATCTCATTTAAAAACAAATATGACTAAGGTGTTCTAGCCCCTAAATTTTTTTGTGAAATTACATACTATGCATGTTTAATCTGAAACAGCTTTCCCTTCACTGCCTTTATAAATAGCACCCGTTTCCCGGCAGTGTGTGTCATGTGTAATTTTATAAATGACACACAGTGCAGGGAAAATGGTGCTATGTATGAATGACACACTGCAGGGAAGAAGGTACCATTTATGAATGACACACACTGCAGGGGAGAAGGTGGCATTTATCAATGACACACACAGCAGGGGAGAAGGTGGCATGTATGAATGACACACAAGGCAGGGGAGAAGGTGGCATGTATGAATAACACACTGCAGGGAAGAAGGTGCCATTTGTGAATGCCACACACTGCAGGGGAGAAGGTGCCATTTATGAATGCCACACACTGCAAGGGAGAAGGTGCCATTTATGAATGACACACACTGCAGGGGAGAAGGTGGCATGTATGAATGCCACACACTGCAAGGGAGAAGGTGCCATTTATGAATGCCACACACTGCAGGGGAGGTGGTGCCATTTATGAATGCCACACACTGCAGGGGAGGTGGTGCCATTTATGAATGACACACACTGCAGGGAAGAAGGTGCCATTTATGAATGACATACACTGCAGGGGAGGTGGTGCCATTTATGAATGACACACACTGCAGGGGAGAAGGTGCAATTTATGAATGACACACACTGCAGGGGAGAAGGTGCAATTTATGAATGACACACACTGCAGGGGAGAAGGTGCAATGTATGAATGACACACACTGCAGGGGAGGTGGTGCCATTTATGAATAACACACACTGCAGGGGAGGTGGTGCCATTTATGAATGACACACACTGAAGGGAGAAGGTGCCATTTATGAATGACACACACTGCAAGGGAGAAGGTGCAATTTATGAATGACACACACTGCAGGGGAGGTGGTGCCATTTATGAATGACACACACTGCAGGGGAGGTGGTGCCATTTATGAATGACACACACTGCGGGGGAGGTGGTGCCATTTATGAATGACACACACTGCGGGGGAGAAAGTGTCATTTATGAATGACACACACACTGCAGGGAGAAGGTGCCATTTATGAATGACACACACTGCAAGGGAAATGGTGGCAATTAGCAGTAGCACACGGTCAGTAGATTTATAGTGATATAGCAGGAATAGACTGCCAGGATGGGGTTTGCAGTATTTGACACAGTCCAGCTATATATAGCTATTAAATTGCTGAGGGTATGTTCTTTAATACTGGCTTTTTTATATTCATGTTTCTCTACTCTATTGGATGAGTGGCAATTTATTGCTTCACTTTTGGAACGCTCACTGGTGTTATTTCATGGAGAGGTGTGGGTATTATCTATCCAACACCACAATATAATCCACATTCTTATAGCATTTTTGCAGAGCAGCACCTGCAGATGAGAACAGCGGCTCTGATCTGCTCAAAGCTAGGACTATGTTGCACAACTGAGCGGCTGGAAGTCTTTGGCTACTGTCTCCCTTCCGGACTCTGACAGTTCACATACCTTGAAGCATGAAGTGGCAAGTGAAATCGGAAGTGGACAAATTACCTGTGTATCGCTGAAAGTGAGTATCTTGATAGACCAGACAGGCATACAGCGCAGGTGTGGGATTTGGAAAGATATTGGGAATGGACAAATGAAGCTATCAGAAAGTAAAGAGCAGACCTCCTTAACAGAGAGCCTGATGAACTGTTTCATTTTGGTTTGTGGTGGGTTGGGTTTAGTTATTCTGGATAGAGCAAACTCCTGTTAGTTTATTTCCCTGAATCTTGGCGGGGGACATTTCTCTAATTCCTGTCCTAGTTATATTTGTCACCATGACAAATAGAGGATGCAAGTCTACCGAACAGGGACATAGACCACAAGAAAAAAAAAAATGGGTGGTGTTTGGTTTT
>BLSH010089414.1:292318-343968 GCA_018402905.1 Glandirana rugosa | reverse complement strand
CGGGCCCTCTCACTCCCCATGTGGGGAGGGAGGCAGGGCGCTCACTTACCAGTCCGACGCCACGGTAGCCACCCGGATGCAGACTTTCCACCCTTGGCGGGGGGTCGCTGCAGGCCCAGGGTCACCCTGCCGAACGAATCGGGAAGGGGACCAAAATGGGGGATCTCGCCCCGGGCCACCCGCACGGAACGGGTGAGATGCGGCGGGTCCCTGTGTTGGGGCCGGCTTCGCATCATGTTGGCCAGGTCGGGGAAAGTACAGAGCACAGAGACCCTCGATGCCCCGACCGGCTTCTTGATAGCAGATCATCTTGATTGCAGAAAAAAGAAAAAAGAAAAGAAAAAAGAAAAAATGGTCACAATAGGACCGCAGTTCCCATAGGGAAGCCAGGTCAACTCCTTGCAAACTAGGCATTGAAACTGGAGAGTCCTCTGTGAGGGGGGGTTTTATTGTAGGAAAGGAGGACGGCCCCCAGGGGAGGGGCCAGCTGAACTCTTTCCCTGCCTAGTTAACTCCTGGTAAGACGAACATAAAACCCACAAAGTCAAGAAGAGCTGCGTCTGTCAGTGAACGTAGGAGAAACATACATTGTGGGTTTCTCCGCATCCAATTTGCATGCTCACTATGGAGCCGGTCACACACCTGCAGGGCAGGCGCAGAGTGCACTGGAAAAGGGTCCTGTGTGTCTTTTGGTCCATTTCAGGTCCGAATTCAGGCAAAAATTCGGACCCGATTCGCACCTGAAACGGAGAACAAAGACGCACTGGGCACCTTGCTGTGAACCCGGCCTAAAAGGGACACATCCACGAAGTGCCAACCATCTTGTTGGACTTAATCCTTTATAATCCAGCACATACTTAAAAGGACTTTAATTCCTGGAGATCTGCCTAAATCAACTAATTTCACCTGTAATCCGAACTGGAATTGGGTCTATATAAAATGTTGCCATGCCTGTTTTATTTTAACGCAAGGATCATAGACCAGGCATGAAATGTCCTAATAAGACCTCAAGTGGACAGGTGGACATCACAGAATGCCTCTGTAAAATGGACAAGACCAAACTGACCTGACAAACCAAAGACAATTGAGCCTGGCTCACAAGCACAAGCAGGATAAATGGAGAAGTCCTGAGATTTTATGTGGGTTGCTACCGAAATAGCATTACATTAGGGGAGCTAACATTTTCCACAGCAGCAGCAGCAGTGTTGCCAACCGTCCGTAAATTTACGGACAACCCGTAAAAACAGGGCAGTTTTTTTTTAGGTGTCCGTAAAAGTCCGTAGCAGCTGAAAAGTGCCAGTAAAAACGGTGGCCATCGGCTCCGATCAGAGCTGCACATGTGCAATTATGGAAATTCCTGAGCGGCAAGTGAGAAGATCCGATCCTGACCCTGAGATGAGTTGGACGACCACTCCCTCCTGCTGCCAGCTTGTGCCTCTGCCCAGCCCATCCGCCCTCAAATGAGGTTACTGCATTTTCCCGCCACACCACCGCCAGCACCTGACCAGAGCAGATGCTCTGGATGGATGGATCCTCCTGATTCCTGCCTGCCTCCCTGCTCTGGCTAACCCTGCAGCCCTCCTGGGGACAGTGGTGAGTGTAGTACCCTTCCTCTTCAAGCCAGCCAAAAAGAGTCGGGACAGTGAGTGTGTGACTGTTTGACACCCACACTGTCTCTGCTCACTCTGATAGACAGCTGCGAGCCAAGCTGCAGGAGTCTGTCTCTCTTAGTGTGAGTGTGCGCTGTATGAGTGTTGTGTGCACTATGAGTGCAGTGTGCACTGGATAAGTATCAGGAGGTAATGGAAGGATGGTGTAATGGAAACAGGAGGTGATTGGGATGGTGGGATGGAGATGGAGGAATGGTGACAGGAAGTGATGGGGGGGATTGTGTGATGGAGATAAGAGGTGATGGAGGGATGGAGACGGGGGGGGGGGGGGAGGTGTGATGGAGATGAGGGGTGATGGAGGGATGGAGACTGGAGGGATAAAATCAGGAGGTGATGGAGACAGGAAGTCTTTAGAAGTGGGGACATAAATTCCGGTGATCCTAATGGCTACCAGGGATTTCACCTCACTTTCTGTGGTGGTTATGGATCAGAAATTAAGGGGAAATCTCTACAATTTGACATAGGTGACAAAACTGATAGACTAAATAATCTGTTCTTATTATATTGAAAATAACAGAAATATGTTTTTTTTCCTTGTTATCTACCTTAAATCACATTGCTATTTGCACAGTGTACTTGCTTGTAGCCTAAATACTGAAATTTGCACTGAAAACTGTAATTTTGTAACTTTCGTAAAATCTTGGCTGTGCCAGTAAATTTTGGGTGTTGTGTCAGTAAATTTTAATCTGGTAGGTTGGCAACACTGAGCAGCAGATACCTTGCCCTCTGTGGTTTGTAATTAGAGAGTATTGAAGTCCATTGCTAGGAATAAATGGAGAACATGATCTTAAAGTTCAACAGCAGGTGGCACTGCAAATAAAGTCGGAGAAAACAGCGTGTGGTTTCATAATCAAAACAGCAAGGTACAATGCGCAAAGAGGTCAGCAGCACAGCGGTTAGCACTTCCACCTTTCAACATTAACATCCCAAGTTCAAATCCCAGCCAGGACACCATCTGGATGAAGTTAACATGTTCTCCCCACGCTTTCATGGGTTTACTCTGGTTTTCTCCCACATTATAAACTCATGGCGGATAGTTAATTAGCTCCCGCCTGAATTAGCCCAAGTATGTGTATGTATCAGGGTGGATTTAAACCACTAGTGAAAAGGTTTGATTTTAAATCATCGCAATTTAAATCATAATTTTTAAAGAACAACTGTCATCTCTGTCCCACAGCGGCTCCTCCTCTGACCCGCTTAAAAAAAAAAAAAAAAAAAAAAAAAAAAAAGAGGTAAAACCTGGAAGTCGCACATCCAAAAAGTCCTAGATCGGCGAGTAGAGTGGCAACCTCAGCCTGGACTCCAACCAGGCCACGCCCCAACATGTTTCACTCCGCCCACCGGAGCTTAGTCATGGGGATGGTTCCTCATGACTAAGCTCCGGAGCAGAGTGAAACACATTGGGGGCATGGCCTGGTTGGAGTCCAGGCTGAGGTTGCCATTCTACTCGCCTCTCAAGGACATTTTGGATGTGCGACTTCCAGGGGCTACCCCTTTTTTCTTTGCATCTCTACAGGCGCCAGGACGGGCTCCATCCCCTGTCAGCACTCCAAATCGTAGCTGTGGATACCGAGTTCATATATCCCCTTTCTACCAAGCCTGAGCGGCACACCCATCCTTTTCGGGTGCTATGACCTGCTGTTGACTCACCGACAGTCCCATTCACTTTAATGGGATGGCTGGTGATGCGGCAGTGACACAACAAGGTGAGGGACATGGCGGCAGCAGGTGAGTGGATGCCCGCTAACAGGCACTGCCATGATGGATCTGAAATGAAAGGTGCTCTTAAAATGTAAGGATTTATTCTTGCTAAAATCTAATTTTTAAAATCATTTTTATCCACCCTGGGGTGTATGTATGTATGTGTAACTGTATTGTAATTGTACTGTCCCCTTCTACACTGTAAACGCTGCATAAACTGTTGGCGCTATATAAATAGGGAAGGTACATTTTAAAGCGGTAGTAAACCCGCTGACAAAAAAAAAAATAAAAAAAAATCCTGCAAGACAATAGCATAATATGTTAGTATGCATCGCATACTAACACATTATGAAATACTTACCTTAGAACGAGGCCCCCGATGCCCGAGTCGGTCAGCGCTAAGGACGCTGACATGTTTGTCCTCTTCTGTCTTCCGGGTACGCGGCTCCGGCGCTGTGAGTGGCCGGAGCCGCGTGACGTCACACCCGCGCATGCGCGCGGGAGCTCTTCGCTCCGGCAGCCAGCTCTGAGTTGCCGGCCGCCTCCGCCGGATCGTCAGAGCGCATGCGCCGCTAATGTCAGCGGCTGCATGCAGGGCGAAAATCTCCTGAACCATGCAGGTTTAGGAGATATTCTTTTTACCTACAGGTAAGCCTTATTATAGGCTTACCTGTAGGTAAAAATAGCTTTTAGGGTTTACTACCACTTTAAGCTCCTTGGGGGCAGACACTGATGTGATTGAATAGTACGTAAAAGTTCATTATAAGTTGCTGTCACTATATCAATACCTGTAACAAATAAGAGGTCCAAATCATTTAATGTGCCAATGCTTTTATCTAAAAATCTCCTTTAAATGGGAAATTCGATAACTCATCTCCTACATTTGCTGGAATTGTAATATCAAAGGAAAATAAAAATTTCCATTTTAACAAAAACTCGTGCTGCAGTGCTGATCCCATGTAAATAATGCACAGTTAATTAACACATTATACAGAATCCAAATCAACCAGGGAACACTCACTGCTGTTTATTGCACCAATATTTATTTTTATCACTAGATTCTATTTGTGTTCGGAGTTATTAATGTAGGTCATGCCATCCAGGAGAAGCATTTATGCCACCTAGAGAGACGAACCATTACTGATGAAAAGAAGAATGGATTGAGAGACAAAGACAAGCTAATTATTCTTCAACACCTTTCAGAGTAAAAAGAAATCTTTCTAGCAGTTAGTGGTCTGTGGTCATTTCGATCCATATAGGATATGGAGAGGTTATCTTATCAGTAGGTACATAGTCAATTCTTGTGTTAGAGAGCATACAGCCCAGAAAGCGTAATCTAAGAACTATGGGGCCACATGGTCGTACCATCACAGAGAACATTCCAACCTTTAACCTCTGAGTGCAATGAACAGCAGTCTTCAAAAAGCAATTGTAATACAGCTTCTACAAGATGTCGAACAGGGTTCCTTTAAAGTGGTTGTAAACCCTTAAATATACCCAGTATCCTCTGGTGATAGACAGATTAAAAAATCCTGCTACATAAGTTGTACCCATTTATCTGTAGCCTCTCTTCTCTACAGCCCTTCAAACTCCAAAACGTAGAACGCTTGTCTAAGCTGTCAGAAAAGAAGGGGCAGAAAGCTGAAATTACACTCTGCAGAGCCCAGTGAGGAGAGCTGATTGGAGGGAAGGGACAGACCCCCTTCCCACAGCACACAGTTGAGGCTGTCAAACACAGGCTGTGTGCTGGAGCTTCCTCCCCTTTCACCATTTTTTTCTCTTGAGGTCAGGAAAACTTTTCAGAAGTGATTCATGCAGAAAGCAGAGTACTGAGGCAGTGGACAGAAATGACACTTAGTGCTCTTAAAGGAGTTGTAAAGGCAGAAGGTTTTTTTATCTTAATACATTCTATGCATTAAGATAAAAAAACCTATGTATAGCAAACCCCCTAATACTTACTTGAGCTCCATCTCTCTCCAGCGATGTCCACGAGTGTGTTAGCCATCTGGGACTCTCCTCCTGATAGGCTGAGATACAGCAGCGGCGCTATTGGTTCCCGTGGCTGTCAAAGTCAGTTAGCCAATCAGGGGAGGTGGCTTGGCTCCATGTCTGAATGGACCTACAGAGCTGTGTCTCGGCTTGGGGTGCCCCCCATAGCAAGCTGCTGGCTGTGGGGGCACTCGAAAGGAGGGAGGGGCCAGGAGCACTGACGAGGGACCCGAGAAGAGGATCCAGGCTGCTCTGTGCAAAAGCAACTGCATAGAGTAGGTAAGTATAACATGTCAAAACGAGACTTTACAATCACTTTAATTAAGACAAATACACACTATTGAGGGATATGTTTTGTTCATATTTCATGTCTGAGGTTTACAACCACTTTAAATTATGGGTTGGGACCAAAACTGAGTCTCTGACATTATTAGTGATGGGTAACCACATGACTGTGACGGAGCATATTTTGTCCAAACATAAAAGCAAGTCACGTGACAGGTGACGCAACACGTCAGGTGGAACATGATGAGGTCACTCCCTGTGTCCTATATACGGGAATGTGAGCGGTGAGGAGCTGCACATTAGAAAACGTTTTCCTTTTGCGGGCTATCAGTCAAGATGAGTAAAATGTGAGTGGATTACTGTTTGTTATACCAATAAATGTGGATTTTATAAGGCAATATTGTGCAATGATCTATTCTTGTACTATTGCGGAGCTGATCCAGAAATGATCAAACAGCATGGTGACCAATGCCCGGGGCTATGCTTGCTAGATGCTCCTTTTGAAAGACATATAGATGCAAGGCTCATACTGGAGGGTCTCTGTTTGAGGTGAGCGGCCACTTCTCACAGAGGTGAAGGGTGCAGGTGTTTTATGAACAATTCATTGGAGTGCTTTTTGTTTTGCACAAGGAACATATGGTTAAAGAGACAAGAAGAATATCACACAACTTTCGGGACTTTATTTTGCACTGAGCACTGATGCACTTTATATGTATATATCATTTTTGAAGACATTTATATTTCATGCATTTGTACATACATGAATTTATTGAGTTAATATTGCTTGTAACTTTACTGTGAATAAGTGCACTATTATTTTTACACTTTAAAGTGGTGAATGATACACTTTATGTTTCAACTTGCATACAACAAGAACTGAACTTCTAAGCAATACAGTTAATGTACAATAGAGAGCATTCCTTTCTATGGGATGAAATTGCAATAAATATTCCTGCCCAGGTGACTCCAACCCTAGTGACACCACTGCTCCTTCCACAACTAATATGATTAACAGGACAGACCCGTATCGGGGAAGGAACTACACAGACAAGGTCGTGATGTGAAGACACCCCAGCTATAGTTGAACATGGCAAAAAGAAAATATAAACAACCTTATGGAATGAGACTTTTGGCTGCGTTCAATAGATATTTTTGTAGGATTTAAGGAGAAGGGAGAAGCATGAAATAGGTAGTGGAGCGGGGATTCCAGAGGTCTGAGTGTGGGTTTCTAAATCCAGGAAGAGATGTCCTGCCAGAATTTTTAAATTTTGGGTCAGTTCCACCACATATGTAGATAGGTGCCCTCCTAGGTAAAGCCTCAGCAACATTTGGAATCCACTCATTTTATCTAGGCGGTGGGGCATATGGTACCATCTAGAGAGAAACTTCTAGCAGGCCGTTTGAGATTTGGTACTAAATGAAGAGGCATGTGAAAGCTTGATAATTTTTGTATTTGAAGTGTAGCGAAACCGATCCCTAATTCTGCCTCTCATTCCCTTATGTAATATGGGACAGATTGTGACTGTGCCCCCAGCAATAGTTTATACATTGTAGGTAACAAATGGGTGGTATCATCCTGATGAGCACACAACTTTTCAAACTTTGTAAGAGAAGCAGCTGTGTAAAGTTTAGTGCAGAGTTTACACAAAAACAAAAAAAAGTTCTCCATCTGCAGATGAAGGGGGCATTGTTGTGATCATATTGACCGCAGTCATTCTCTTATGTTAGATTATGACGACAAAAGTGACAAGCTGTACAATTCATACCAGAGTATAAGCCAAAAGGAATGAGGGTGACGTGGGTGTTATGCTGACTGCAGTGTATGAGTCATGAGAGTCTAGTGCAGAATCTGTGCCCATTGACAACCAAGGGTAACGTGTATATACAGTATATACAGCATACATCCCAGCAGTGATAAGATTTCACTGAAAGCGGGTTGTCTGTTTTATATTTGTAGCAAAGAGGACAAAGCTCCTTCTATAAATATAAAATCCTAAAATAACAGAAAAAGATGTTGTTAGCCTGAACTGGGAAAGCATAGGGTTAATTTTTAAAAACTGGAGCAAAAGTTTAGCCATTACCCACACACCAACCAATCGTACATTAGTTTGTATTCTCTAACCTGCGCTAAGAAAAAAAAAAAAGTAACATTAGAGGCTTATTTGTGAAAAGTGACGTATACACAGGTTCTCGTGTTTTATTTTTACACATTGCTGAACTGAAACCAGATTGCAATGGGCAACTTTAACAGTTTTTGCAAATCAGACAGCTGGCATGTGCCATGTAATTGGTTGCTACAGGCAACACTTTAGCTTCTTTTACCTCCCCTTATTATAATTCAGCTACAGTGTTGTGTGGCAGGCAGAAAACAAATGCTTGTTCTTATCCCCGTCCCTCTGGTAACCAGAACACAACAATTTAACCAAGGGAACACGCTGCTGTATCATCCATCCCTCGAGGAATAGCAATGCCGTATTATGCAACATAACAATTAGAAAACAAAGCCCTACAGGCAGATAAGTTTAGAGAGGAACTCCCAGTCATTGCCAGTTCAGCTCTCCTATCCCGCATACCCCTATACCAACTAGAGCTATTTCTACATATCTACTATAGCTACAATGATTCAGCAACCTCATCATTACTATTTTTTTTTTTTTTTTTAGGTTTCTTTAATGCCTAACTTCACATTTAAAGTCTCATTTGGGCCAAGCTGGCTCAAATTAAACTATTTAGCGCACTAATAGGTGCGCTTGCTGGGCACGCTGTATAAACTGTGCGTAGCCTCAGCTACCTACAGTATACAGAGCTGCATTCCAGAACAAAGCAGGGTAGGGATGAGTGCTGCTAAGCCATTCGCGGAAAGCTTTGAATTCTCTGAATGAATGCAAAGCTTCTTTTGATTGGCTGAGGTGAAATCCGCAACACTATCTACCAGCCTCTCTCTCTCAGCCAATCAGAAGATGCTGTGCATTCATCCTAAGAATATAAAGCTTTCAGTGAATGGCCAAGCAGTGCCCAGTCCAACTTTATTTTGTTCTGGGAGAGGGAAGGGTTCCTGTCCCACTGCGGCCACACAGCGCTGTACACTGCATGTAGTGGAGTCAACACAGGCCCCTTACACACGGGGCAGATGCCATTGGAGTCCACCTGCCTGTCAGGAAATCTGTCTGCTGATCCCCCAATCAAAATGATTAAACTTCCATTGTGTAGTATTAAAAACTTATGACATTTATTGAACAGCATCGTTGAGACGGGTGACAGAGTACATTGGGATTTGGCAAGAAACAAGTACACACTTTGTCTTAATTTTTAAATGTAAGTGGATGCTGTTCAATAAATGTAATACATTTTTAATACTACGCAATGGAAGTTTCTGCATTTTGATTGTGGGACGGTGGAGGAGAAAGGAGGAGATATCTATACAATCCTTTTAACAGTTCTAGGTAAACCCGAAGAGGGGAGAGGATATCAAACCATTCATTGGAGTATAACCCAGCTAGGGAAGGCGCTGATAGACCTTTTTAGGTCTTTAATTGAGATGAGCGCAGTGGTGAACGGTTGTATTCATGTTTAAACCCACATATGGTGAAAATTTAAAGAAGAGTCACAGTTTGAAGGAGCAAAAAAGTGTGAAGATTGATGAACGGTTTATCACATATGAACTTTACCTGAATATCATCACACTAAAATATTTAAGCGTACAGTATTTCTTTATTGTTTTTATTTTATGTTGCACATTATTTTGGACAAGTGCAACCAATAAGCAATAATTTATTCACTTTAGAGTTGTGAGAACACAATATTTGGTTGCAGCGGTCACACCGTTTACATTTAGGTCTGGAAGTGATAGCGCGGGATTGCACATTGTTTTAGGATATACAGTGTCTTGAAAAAGTATTCATACCCCTTGAAATTTTCCACATTTTGTCATGTTACAACCAAAAACGTAAATGTATTATGTTATGGGCCAACACAAAGTGGCACATAATCGTGAAGTAAAAGGAAAATAATAAATGGTTTTCAAAATTTTGTATTCAGCCCCCTTTGCTCTGATACTCCTGACTAGAATCTAGTGGAGCCAATTGCCTTCAGAAGTCACCTAATTATTGAACAGAGTCCATCTGTGTGTAATTTAATCTCAGTATAAATACTGCTGTTCTGGGAAGCCCTCAGAGGTTTGTTAGAGAACCTTAGTGAACAAACAGCATCATGAAGGCCAAGGAACACACCAGACAGGTCAGGGATAAAGTTGTGGAGAAGTTTAAAGCAGCGTTATGTTATAAAAAAAAATATCCCAAGCTTTGAACATCTCACAGAGGACTGTTCAATCCATCATCCGAAAATGGAAAGAGTATGGCACAACTGCAAACCTTCCAAGACATGGCCGTCCACCTAAACTGACAGGCCGAGCAAGGAGAGCATTCATCAGAGAAGCAGCCAAGAGGCTCATGGTAACTCTGGAGGAGCTGCAGAGATCCACAGCTCAGGTGGGAGAATCTGTCCACAGGACAACTATTAGTCGTGCACTCCACAAATCTGTCCTTTATGGAAGAGTGTCAAGAAGAAAGCCATTGATGAAAGAAAGACATAAGTCCAATTTGCAGTTTGTGAGAAGCCATGCGGGGGACACAGCAAACATGTGGAAGAAGGTGCCCTGGTCAGAAGAGACCAAAATTGAACTTTTTGGCCTAAAAGCAAAAGGCTATGTGTTGCGGAAAACTAATACTGCACATCACTCTGAACACAGCATCCCCACCGTGAAACATGGTGGTGGCAGCATTATGTTGTGGGGATGCTTTTCTTCAGCAGGGACAGGGAAGCTGGTCAGAGTTGATGGGAAGATGGATTGAGTCAAATACAGGGCGATCTTAGAAGAAAGCCTGTTAGAATCTGCAAAAGACTAGACAGGGGCAGAGGTCCTGCAGGATAACGACCATAAACATACAGCCAGAGCTACAATGGAATGGTTTAGATCAAAGCATATTCATGTGTTAGAATGGCCCAGTCCAGAACTAAATCCAATTGAGAATCTGTGGCAAAACTTGAAAATTGCTGTTCACAGACGCTCTCCATCCAATCTGACAGAGCTTGCGCTATTTTGCAAAGAAGAATGGGCAAAAATGTCACTCTCCAGATGTGCAAAGCTGGCAGAGACATCCCCAAAAAGACTTGCAGCTGTAATTGCAGTGAAAGAAGGATCTACAAAGTATTCACTCAGGGGGGCTGAATACAAATGCACACCACACTTTTAAGATATTTATTTGTAAAACATTTTATAAACCATTTATCATTTTCCTTCCACTTCACAATTAAGTGCCACTTTGTGTTGGTCTATCACAAAATCCCAATAAAATACATTTACGTTTTTGGCTGTAACATGACAAAATGTGGAAAATGTCAAGAGGTATGAATACTTTAAATGCACAGAAAAAGAGGAAAAAGTATTGGGGCTTTAAATTAGGTCTGCCAATGCAACTAATATTACAACAGTGTATGAAAACCATATTGTTGATATAGAGTCACTATGATTGAATCACACATAGCATAATCACATAAAATATGTAAATCATCATTTGGCATTGCTAAATTTAATAGAAAAATACATGATACAATAATCAAATAGTTATTTTTATATAAAATGCATGATACAATAATCAAAATGCATGATGGATGAAAACATCTGGTATGTATACACAGATCAACATATATGCATGATTGGCAGAACAAATATGACTTGTACGTCCTATATACAAATAGAAATCGGTATAAATATATATATGTTTTGAAAACTAGATTTGTCTTGGTACCCATAGTCAATGGCTTCTTTTTGGGAACCCTTGGTTTGGAACTCAACACGTTTTGCGGCATTTCAGCCACTCATCAGGAGTTTTATATATGACGATACTAGAAAAATGGTAAGTATAGGATTACCCATTGGTATATAGTAGGGATATACAATTAGCGGACCTCCAGCTGTTGCAGAACTACAAGTCCCATTGTGGCTGCAAGAGTGTTGCTATGACTCATGGAACTTGTAGTTCTGCAACAGCTGAAGGTCAGCTAATTGCATATCCCTCGTATATAGTGTCTTCCCAAAAAAAAACAAAAAGTAAAAATAAATAAATACCTCTATATTACTTACAAGGCTCTCTTTTTTTGTGCATTTAATTTGAATAGGGGTGGAGGTCTGCCACTACTGGGCGCACCAGGTCACGTTTTTATGATTGCTCCTTATCTTGGGGTGGAAGACACACACTTTCCTAGTGACCTGCTGCACCCATTTACCAATATTAGTCTACATGCAAGTACATTTGTACTCGTACTTGGTCTACCGTATCCTTTTTCTTTTCTCTATAGTTTCCAGCCACATAGATACATATGGTCTAATACATGTGACACCTATTTCTTTTGATAGCTGGCCTGGCTTGGGGGCGATGGGCTCGGGTGGCTGTCAGCCTCCCGGAGCTGCGATGCGCGACAGCTTCTCCCCCCTCCTCAAACCCCCGTTTGGGCATTGGGGGGGGTTGACCTCCTGTGCATCGGTGTCATGCTTGGACGCACCGCCCACAGCGTCATTTGGCGCTGTGGAGCAGTGATGTTCCTTTCCACCATACACAACAGATGGGATGGGCGTGTCTCCACTGCGGGTGCATGCGGCGCAGGTGGTCCACGATTATCCCCCCAGCTGTCTTGACGTTTAGGCATCACGCTGGCGGGAACTCTCCCTGGGCCCTTGGGTACAAATTGACCCGAGATGTCCGTTGAACTATTTCATATGCTCCCACCACCAGGAAAGGACTCCATCTTAGTCATCTCCGTTGTATATTCAGGTATTTACACACACTTGGTTCTGTTTTTTCGGTTCCACTTGCTATTGTTGAGTATTCACATAGGCACACTCACAATCAATAGTCCCTTTTGGGAACACATAGGCTATTCATTTACAATACATATTTCACACACACATACATTCACAGGTATGCTCCATCCATTTACACATTTGGTTATCTTTACAGACACGATAGTTTCAGACCGACACATACACACCACAAATGGGAGCTGTGTTGTGGTCTTATGTCTCATCCCCTCTGGCTCTTGGGGGGGGGGGACCTCCCGTCTCAGCTCCGATCTGGACACTTGTCGGGGATTCCCTTGGCTCCCAACTCGAGGCTAGTTACTACCTGGCAATAGCCTTGTAAGTAATAAAGAGATATTTATTTATTTTTACATTTTTTTTTTTGGTATACACTATATATCAATGGGTAATCCTATAATTACCATTTCTAGTATCATCATATATAAAACTCCTGAGGAGTGGCTGAAATGCCACGAAACGCGTTGAGTTCCAAACCAAGGGCTCCCAAAAAGAAGCCATTGACTATGGTTACCAAGACAAAACTAGTTTTCAAAATATATATATATTTTAAAGTCAACAGACTTTTATTGTGATCGAAGAAGAGGTACACAAAAGGTAAGAGCATTGCAAATGCTCACAAGTGTTCAGGAAGCATTGGCATGCAGTACAAACTAATATGAGAACAGTCAAACAAACGTATTTCGGCAGTGCATATATCTATCTAGTACACAACAGTATGGTTTATGCTGGGCAGGATCGGTGCCTACAGTGATAATTACACCACTTGCAAGTTATATCAGCATTTCCCGACCTGCGTTTATGAGGGCTCTAGCTAAGGCCAATATTGCGGTTCAGGATCCTGGTCCATCTCCGTGGGGGTGGCGAGTGAGTCTAGCCATCTGTCCCATATTTTATGATATTTCATTGGGCGGTTTCTGTGCTTATATAGCACCCGTTTGTAGGGTAGTGATTGATTGATTGACCATCACTATCCTCTCCTGAAGAGTCGGTGCGTCAGTTCTAAGCCACTTTTTGACTCAGAAGACTTGCCACATGCAGGGTTTCCTGCATAAAGGTGTGATGGTGTCGGTCTTCTTGTTCTGGTAGTAGTGCCAGTATACATTGTTTGGGGCATAGTGTCAGGGGGGAGCCCATTTGGTCATGTAGGAACTGTGTCACCTGCGCCCAGTATTCCTGGATGTTTGGGCAGGCCCAGATCAAGTGAAAAAAGGAGCTGTCTCGATCCCCACATCTAGGGCAGAGGGGATCCCACTGAGGTCTATATCTGCGTATACGGGTTGGGGGTCAGGTACGCTCTGTGTAGGATATATAGTTGCGCAAGTCTGTCAGAGAGCTTGGGGGAGACCTTCTTACAGGACCCCAACACATCCAAACACTCATCATCCTCCAGCTCACCCACGTCTGCCACCCATTTGTCCTTCAATTTATAGGTCATGTCCGTCACAATAGGTGTGGTGAGACTTGTATAGCAGATACAGGTTAATTTCTTAGAGTCAACAACCATGAAGACCTCAACCAAATACTGGGGCGTCAAGTCAGGGGTTCGATCAGGGAACTGACATTGGAGTGCGTAGTGGAGCTGGAGGAAGGAGGAAAACATGGTGTTGCATAGGTCAAGTCGATTTTAGCTCCCGAAATTATTTAACCCCAGTCTCGTTCATCACTTGTGATAAGTACACAATTCCCTGTCTAATCCAGAGGTCTAAATCTGGTAGGGAGAGTACTTCTGGGAGATTTGCATTACCCCACAGTGGTGAGTATGTATGGATGGGGGAGGCCCTCAACTTTTCCAGTGCCAGGTCCCACAAAATATATATATTTATACCGATTTCTATTTGTATATAGGACGTACGAGTCATATTTGTTCTGCCAATGATGTATATATAGTATCAAGCATTTTATATAAAAAAGAAATATTTGATTATTGTATCATGTATTTTTCTATTAAATTTAGCAATGTAAAATGATGATTTACATGTTTTATGTGATTATGCTATGTGTGATTCAATCATAATGACTTTATATCAACAATATGGTTTTCATACACAGTTCTATTATTATTAGTTGCATTGGCAGACCTCATTTAAAGCCCCAATACTTTTTAGTCTTTTTTGTGCATTTAATTTGAATAGGGGTGGAGGTCTGCCACTGCTGGGCGCACCAGGTCACATGTTTTTATGACTGTTAGGTATAAACATTTTGTCAAGGCATTGTACTTGTAAACTTGTAAGATTGCTTTAACTGACATTATATATACAGTATCACACTAAAGTGAGTACACCCCTCACATTTTTGTAAATATTTTATACTATCTTTTCATGTGACAAAACTGAAGAAATTATACTTTGCTACAATGTAAAGTAGTGAGTGGACAGCTTGTATAACAGTGTAAATTTGCTGTCCCCTCAAAATAACTAAACACACAGCCATTAATGTCTAAACCGCTGGCAACAAAAGTGAGTACATCCCTAAGTGAAAATGTCCAAATTGGGCCCAATTAGCCATTTTCCCTCCCTGGTGTCATGTGACTCATTAGTGTTACAAGGTCTCAGGTGTGAATGGGGAGCAGGTGTGTTAAATTTGGTGTCATCGCTCTCACTCTCTTATACTGGCCGCTGGAAGTTCAACATGGCACCTCATGGCAAAGAACAAAGATGACCTAGGCTATAAGAAGATTGCCAAGACCCTGAAACTGAGCCGCAGCACGGTGGCCAAGACCATACAGCGGTTCCACTCAGAACAGGCCTTGCCATGGTCAACCAAAGGAGTTGAGTGCATGTGCTTAGCGTCATATGTAGAGGTTGTCTTGGGAAATAGAAATATGAGTGCTGCCAGCATTTCTACAGAGGTTGAAGGAGTGGGGGGTCAGCCTGTCAGTGCTCAGATCAAGCGCTGCACACTGCGTCAAATTGGTTTGCATGGCTGTCGTCCCAGAAGGAAGCCTCTTCTAAAGATGATACACAAGAAAGCCCGCAAACAGTTTGCTGAAGACAAGCAGACTAAGGACATGGATTACTGGAACCATGTCCTGTGGTCTGATGAGACCAAGATAAACTTATTTGATTCAGATGCGTATGTGGTGGCAACCAGGTGAGGAGTACAAAGATAAGTGTGACTTGCCTACAGTCAAGCATGGTGGTGGGAGTGTCATGGTCCACGAATGCCAACATGTACTGTGACATACTGAAGCAGAGAATGATCCCCTCCCTTCGGAGACTGGGCCGCAGGGCTGTATTCTAACATGATAACAGCCCCAAACACACCTCCAAGATGACCACTGCCTTGCTAAAGAAGCTGAGAGTAAAGGTGATGGAGTGGCCAAGCATGTCTCCAGACCTAAACCCTATTAAATAGAGCATCTGTGGGGCATCCTCAAATGGAAGGTGGAGGAGCGTAAGGTCTCTAACATCCACCAGCTCCGTGTTGTCGTCATGGAGGTGTGGAGAGGACTCCAGTGAGACCTGTGAAGCTCTGGTGAACTCCATGCCCAAGAGGGTTAAGGCAGTGCTGGAAAATAATGGTGGCCACACAAAATGTTGACACTTTGTGCCCAATTTGGACATTTTCACTTAGGGGTGTTGCCAGTGGTTTAGACATTAATGGCTGTGTGTTGAGTTATTTTGAGGGGACAGCAAATTTACACTGTTATACAAGCTGTACACTCACTACTTTAAATTGAGGGGTGTACTCACTTTTGTGAGATACAGTGTGTGTGTGTGTGTGTGTGTGTGTGTGTGTGTGTGTGTGTGTGTGTGTGTGTGTGTGTGTGTGTCAAAGGAAACTATTTTGTTGTATAGCAAGTCTATTTTAACAACAATATTGCCTGCAGACAGAGCGGGACCTGGACTTGTCTTGCCGCCAGTTCTTGATGACTATACCAGCCGTAAGGCCACAGCGAGGGGAGGAGGAGAAGGGTGTAGGAGGTACACACTGGACATTTAGATGAAGACAATGGGCCAGGGTGTGAGAAGCAGTGAGGAGTAGAGTGAGTCCGGGGCTAATACAAGTCCACTGACAGGATGACATCATCTGAGCATTTAACTGCAGTGGGTTGCCATATGAAATGTATTACAGCAAGGCCAAAGATGGTGTTCCCCAAAACAAGGTGGTTGAATTAATTATCTGGTGCACTGCTGCAGTTATCAGGCCCATGAAGATGAAATGAACTTGTCTTGTACAAAGGCAGCAATTTTGCAGGCTTGGCCAAGGTTTCAGTAAAAGCAGTTTAGAAGCATTTATTGCTGCTGGCGACTCAGATACACTAAAACAGGGCTTGACAAATTTGCTTAGAATCTAGGATCCAGCTGAAAAAGTTAGGAGCCAATATTTTAAATCAGCTGCTTAGCCCCCAGAACTGCACATCCGGGGTGTCGGGCAATAAGAATTGCTCACTCTGAGGAAGAGGCTACGGCCTCGAAACGCGTTAGCCAGCCCATCCAGGACACCAGTAGGAGACGGTGGATTGGACTTTACCCGCTCCAGTACTGGAAATGCTTGTTACACAATTTTGTTTGTATGTTTTTATGATTTCTATTAAACACATTTTATCAAGGATAATGCGCTAGGCCAGTGCGCCCTTGTGTGCCTTTTGTTTCTTCAGTTATCGGGACTACCCAGGTCCATCAGGTGGCACGTTATCCGGTACTGACACAATCAGATATCCCCTCCCTCACCACTGCAGAGAAGATCCTCTCCTTGAGCGCAGGAAAGAACTAGTATTTTGGCTGTGCATAAGAATTGCTCACGCCTGATGCCAAGCGAAAAAAAGACCGAACATTAAAAATAAATAAATACATTTTTTTTTGTTTGTTATAAGATTTTGCAAATGATTTAGTTATTTTTCTCCTTCACTGATGTGCACTGATAGGCTGCACTAATGGAGACTGATGAGGGGGCACTGATGGGCACTGACAGGTGGCATTGATAGGCAACACTGAGGTGCAACGTGACAGTGACAGGAATCCAGACCGCTTCGGCAGTGTAACCCAGGCGCTAGGACGCAATTTCCAGTCGCAATTGCGACCTGGCGCCTGGGTTTTGTCGAGTCCTTCAATTTCTCAAACGTATATCCATTGACCACTTGCCTAATGGGCACTTTCACCCGCCTTCCTGCCCAGACCAATTTTCAGATTTCAGCTCTGTCGCTTTTTGAATGACAATTGCACCGCCATGCAACTCTGTACACAAAGGAAATTTTTATCATTTTCTTTTTTAGATAGATAGGGCTTAGTTTTGGAAGCATTTAATCACCAATGTGTTTTTTATTTTTTGCTACACAAACGAAAATCGACCGAAAATTTTGAAAAAATTTTTTTTCTTAATTTCTGTTAAAAAAATGTTTTAAAGTAATTTTCCTCCTTTGCTGGTGGGCACTGATGGTCACAAATTGGCAACACTTATGGGCACTGTTGGGACTGCACTGATCATCAGTGCAGATGTCCCCTGTGTGAATTTGACGGTTATCAGCTCTCCTCTCAAGCACTGTCAGTGTGAGGAGAGGACTGCGGAAACCAGTAAATACGGTTTACACTGTGGTCAGCTAGTTACATGGTAAACAGCTGCTGTGATTGGCCCTTTACCCCAATCTGCCGCCGCAGGGAGGGGGCACACGGGAAGCATGATCGCAGGAAGACATCCATAGACGCCCTCCGGCAACGTGAGCCCGCGCTGTAGCCATCTTTCAGCACTGCTGAGAATCTGAGGCAGCCACTCCCACCCACTCCACAGCCCAGCGAGCTCCAGTAAGCAATGGAGGGGCAGAGCGGAGAGTTGGTGACTGGCAGTCACCGGCTCTCTGCAGACTGAGGATCGAGAACCGAACAATCAGCAGTCCAGTTCTTGGTGTAGAGCTGGTGGGAGACAGCTGCAGCTGGGATCAGGGTTGCAGCCATCAAGGAGAGTATGATTTTTTTGTTTTTTTCAATCATCAAACCTCTCTTTTACAGCCTAAATGCAGCCAAAAAAAAAAGTATCATGTTACACTCTGAATGTGGGTGTTAGAGGTTACTAAAGGTGAACTTATCCTTTAACCACTTCAATACCAGGCACTTACCCCCCTTTCCGCCGAGACCAATTTTCCATTTTCAACGCTGTTGCACTTTGACAATTGCGCAGTCATGCGACGTTGTACCCAAACAAAATGTATCTCTTTTTTTTCCCACAAATAGAGCTTTCTTTTGGTGGTATTTGATCAGTTTGAGTTTCTTTGTTTTTGTTACAAAGCTTTGAAAATAAGTACATTTTCAATATCACTGATGGGCACTGATGAGGCTACACTGACGGGCACTGATGAGACAGTACCGATTGGCACTAATGAGCGTCACTGATGGGCACTCATAGGCGGCATTGAAGGGCACTCACAGGCGGCACTGGGCACTGATAGGTGGCACTGTTAGGCAGCACTGCTAAGGAGGCACTGGCGGGCATCACAGACGGGCACCGAGTGCCATCCCTATTGCCAGTTGTTTGCCATACATAGTGGTCCTGGGTGGGCTTCCCTGGTGGTCCTGTGTAGGCACCCCTGTTGGTGATTTTCAGGTTGGCTGCACTGATAATCAGCGCATACACCCCCCCGCCAGGAGAGCCACCGATATACGGCCGATATTCGTCACAGCTGATCACGTGGTAAAGAGCTTCGGACAGAAGCTCTTTACCACAATCGGAAATGCAGGGGGTCAGACTGACACACCACCACCAATTGCCATGCTGCGTGCTCCCGCAGGCGCGCCGGATTGTTATCCTGCTGGACGTCATCTGACGCCCAGTCAGGATAACAACCACTTCCCGGCCGTTAAAGCTCATTTACTGCTGACTACGGATGAGAATATGCAAATACTTCAAAGCCTATAGCCGAGTGATCATATCACAAATCAGTAATTTTTTCAGAAAGCAGTCATTGTCGTAAAATTAAAGTGGTTGGAAAGTCTAGTTTTTTTGTTTTTTAAATAACAAACATGTTATACTTACCTCCTCCATGCAGTTGGTTTTGCACAGAACAGCCCCAGATCCTCCTCGTCTCAGGTCCCGCTTTGCTGCTCCTGGCACCTCCCTCCTGTAGAGTGCCCACACAGCCAGCAGCTTTCTATGGGGGCACCCGAGCCGAGTCAGAGCTCCATCTATCCATTCAGACAGGGAGCCATGACCTGGCCCTGCCCCCACTCTCCCCCGATTGGCTGACTGACTTTGATTGACAGCCGCAGGAACCAATGGCGCTGCTGCTGTGTCTTGGCCAATCAGGAGGAATGTCTGGGACAGCCAAGACACTTGTGGACATCGCTGGAGAGAGATGGTGCTCAGGTAAATAATTAGGGGGGGGGGGACTGGCTCAACAGTCCAGGTCAACATTCAGATGTTGCGCACAGCTGGTGATCAGATTTTCTTTTCTATAAAAAAAATGAACATCTGATGTAACAAACAGCGTCAAACAAGTTTTAAGGCTCTTGCACACAGGCCAACTGAGCCCATTCAGTGTAACCGAAACCAAATTTCTTCAACTCAGACATAATACATTTTCTAATTTTTTACTTTGTACTCGTGTTTATGATAGCACCGTCATATACGCGAGTACAGCCATTCTTTTCAGCGACGGGCTGTTTGCTGTACCTGGGCTGCCTGAACTGAGACTATTCGCCTGTGTGCAAGAGCCAATAAATTTTTTGTATGCATTAACAATAAGTTGTCTGATTTTTATCTCTCTGATGCTCCATTAATGAGCTTTCCTAGCAGAAATCTGTCTATCCACCCCAGCCCACAAAGTAATATTCATGGATGAGCTCCCAGTTGCTTGTTCCCTCTATTGAGAATTCACCGGTAAATCTGCTACATTATTGTTTTTTCAAATGGATGTGGCAGTCGGACAGAACTAGGAATTATAGCAACCATATCTGTCAGTCAGCTTGCCAGCAATGACGCAAACCTCATTTATCAGAGAATTGCAGTGTGATGAACAAGACTTCTTTGCGAATTCCAACATATAATAGTGCCCACCAGCAACACACAACAAAATGGTGAATATAACATTACAAGCAACACAAAGCACACTGCTAAGGTGCTATAAAATTTGCACAAATAAAACCATATGCAAAATATCATTTGAATAATAGCAATGATTATTTTTTCCAGCACCCATATTCGCATTTTTGTTCAGCACTTATGTTCTCATTTTTGTATAATTATTTTGACACTCCCATTACTATTGACTGGTTTGAATTATGACCCCGTGGAGGGGATATTGTATCTGTATCAGAACATGAAAGTCTTATGGTTCGGACTAATATGAAAATCTTCTAGCCCTGATGAAGGGGGGGGGGCCATTTAGACCCCAGAAACATGTTGGCTACTTTTTGAATTGTACCCCTGACCTTTAATAGAATAAAGTTCTATTTGGACTGCTTAGCAGTGGTGTGGTACTTCAATTTCATCTCTTTTTACCAGGAAAATGACTGTTAACATAATGCACCTTACTGAAGGAAGGACCAGCAGTTCTAGGCTAATCTTCGAAGTGGCTCCCCTGAACAGACCAAGACAGGGTAAGAGGGAGGAGGGAGTGATGCCTGCTCACTGGTCCTTCTGCCAGCCATTATAAACCAGGGTTTAATTTAATCAGCCATTGACTATGGTCACTTTTAGGCTTTGATAAATGAATTATTTGGCAACACAAGACAATTATCAAGGCCATAATTCAGTCAAGAACTTTGTAGGAGACTCTGCGAACACTTCAATATTTGATGGCTTAAAGGACAAGTTCACTTTTTGGAAAAAATAATAGAATAGATTTTTTTGCAGGTGTGCATTTTTTTTTTTTGAGGCTGTAAAGCATTGTGCAAGTGATCAGCATATTGCCAGTGCCATGCAGGTCTCGTACAGATTTGCTAGTGTATCTGCTTCCCCGTACAGGCAAGCAGATACAATCTGAGAGGAAGCATGAACGAACTACCACGGCACTCCACAATGCCATGCTAGTTTATTGAAAACTACAAGCCAACAGCTGCAACGGCTGACAGACCTTGTCGTTTTCAATGCACATAGCCCTGTCAATCAGTGCTGCAGCCGGGGCGGGGCAGAGCCCCACTCAGCCACTTTTTTTTTTTTTTAAATTGTGACAGCTAGCAGGGAGGGAGAAGAACCACGCTAGCTGTCACAGTGGGGATAGCGGAGGTGCAGGGGCCGGTCCGTTCGTAACAGGTTACATTCTAAATATGGATGTAACGTAACACGTTACAAACCAAATTTCTAAAAGAAATAATCTGTCTTCCACAATGCAGCCCATCATTCAACAATTGGTGTTCAACTCACATCTGCTTATTTCAGTAGGCAAAAGTACCCCAAAGTCATTTCCTGTAAGCATTATTACAAACTGTGTCAATCAGGTTACAATGCAGAATTCATTTTATGACTCACCTTACAGCTCATCATTTCAGCAACCCTTTCCCGAGGCTCCTGGCCTGCTTTGGGTCGGACTAGAACATAAACCTTATTGATGCCTGGACAAGACCTAAGCAGCTTCTCAAGGAGAACCTTCCCCATGAAGCCTGTAGCTCCTGTGATGAGGACATTCTTCCCTCTGTAGTATTCTGGAATGGATGTCATCTTGAACAAAGTCCTAAAATGAAAAGTATACAGGCTTTGTTAGACATTAACACTTTGGCCAGTTTGCACAAGATACCATACAGACTTCTTATGTGAGTGTGTTACACCACATCATAACACTCAAAAAATTATTTAAATAAAATTATTTTATATATATATATATATATATATATATATATATATATATATATATATATATATATATATATATATTTTTTTTTTTTATTATTTTTTTTTTTATTTGTGAGTTTATATCTATCTCCCTTCCTTTCCTAGTTCGTCGACGCGAAGAGCAGCAGCAGTCATCACTCCGCAAAAGAAGTACTTACAATATATTACCTCTTTGGAAATTTTTTTTTTTTTTTAGCTACCTGGAACTCACAATAGACTATGCAAGAGAAAGGACTATACACTGTGTACGTAAATGCATATAGAGATTTTATAATATGAATTAGTGATTATCCAGCCAGTGATGATCCAAAAGGAACATGTAATCATAGGCATGCCTCTAACAAACAGAAAATTCACAAATCCTTCATCATCAGTCTTATTCAGCAGTCCATCATCAAAATCACTCATACATATCTTTATAATAATATTTTCGGTCGCATGACAGGCAATCCCTTACATCCTCTTCTTTCTGTCCAGACAGTGTGTAGGCTCCATTGACTGCCCTACGCCAACTTCCCTGCAGAAGTCTGCCCTATCTCTCGGCTGACAACATTTGTCTAATAAGGGATGAGGTGCCATGATGACATCACTGCCTAGCCAAATAGGGAAACACTAATTAATGCAGGGGTAGGCAACCTGCGGCCCTCCAGCTGTTGTAGAACTATATTTCCCATGAAGCATTGCAAGGCTGATGGGTACAATTACTCCCAGAGGCATGATGGAACTTGTAGTTTTGCAACAGCTGGAGGTCCGCAGGTTGCCTACCCCTGCCCTAATGCAATGGGCCAACAATGCTACAAATTCAACGATGGGATCAGAGGGTTGCTGACAGGAAAAGTGAACACCAGGAGAACTGGCAGGGTCAGCAGGTATCATTTAGGAAAAGAAGGGTCAATAAAAATAATAAAATTAGCAGCCATATCAAAGGCATCTTGTTTAAGTAAACCTTGTATTTAAACAGGAGCTCCACTTTAAACACTGCAACAGCCTTGTATTTCTTCATAAAGCATTACAGGCAGGTCAGCATGTAAATAACATCAAATAATGCACAGCAAGCTACAGGGATTTTTGGCCATTTTTTTCCCTTTAACCAGACGTGAGCTGAAGCCTCCATTGGAGTGTATGTAAGACCCCTTTTCAGGCACTTTTGCGCTAAAACTAGCACCTGGAAACTGCCTCCCATTCATTTCTATGGGTGTTTTCACACAGGAGCGGTGCACTTGCGGGGCGGTGTAAAAAGTCTTGCAAGCAGCATCTTTGGGGCATGTTTGGAGCGCCTCAAAAGCACTTTAAAAGTGCCACAAAACGAGACTTTCACTTTTTTAGGTCATGTCAAGTGAAATAATAAAAAAAAAAAAAAAAAAAAAAAACCCCGCTAGCGCTTGAAAAGCGCAGCTAAAGCACCGCAAAAACGGCCGGCATTTTAGCGGCAGATTTTGCAGCGCTTTGATGTGAAAGGGGTCTAAGGCAAAGAGGTGGAATGTAGCAACTGGTGATTTTAGGCTTTATTTTCCTATAACAAGACAAACCAGACCTGGCTTATCTTGTACTTGCTCAGTGCAAGCAGGGCCATCCATATAAACATTGAAGAAGATTCAGTGCCGGTTCAGACAGGGGCGACTTGCGCTCCGACTTGTGTCGCCCCAAGTTGCTTGACATAAGAAATCCCATTGAAATGAATGGGAGCCGTCTTAATGTACACTACTGAAGTCACTCAGATTTCAGAAAAGGTTTCTGTACTACTTCAAGGCGACTTCTATCAGACTTGTGCCCATAGAATTCAATGGAAGTCGTCTCCAAGTTGGATCCCCATCTATATTGAAGCGACAGGAAAAAGAAAATAATTTGCATGGTTACTCCCCCCGAATTAGCCAAACAACCCCCTCCCCCCTCTGATTGGCATGGAGTCGCGTTGTAAGTCGCCCAAAGTCACGCTGAAGTCACGTTCAAATCACCTAGCAAATTCGCCGCTAAAGTTGGATCACCCCTGTATGAACCCAGGCTTACTAAAACTGGAGCACTCAGAATCTGGTGCAGCTGTACATGGTAGCCAATCAGCTACTCATTTCAGCTTGTTCAAATAAGCTGTCAATAAGCCCAGGTTCATATTGGTGCCATTTTATTCCCACATGTCAGTCCCGGTTTCAGAGACCTCTATGCGGGTTGCTGCACAGATGTCAATGGAAATCGCACCTGAAATCGCCAAAAAGTAGTACAGAAACTACTTTTGGAAATCGGTGCGGCGCCGCACATATCAAATTGCATGGCAAAACACACCAATGTGAACCAGGGCTAAAACCCGGAAGCTGATTGGTTACCGTGCACAGCTGCCACAGATTCTGCGCGCTCCAGTTTTAGTAATGCCCCCCCAGTGTATGTTTAGTCACACAAAAGGCTAGGTTTAAATTTGTGCACTGCAGGAACACCTTCTGCAGGTGTGTGGTGGTGCCCAATGCTGGCACTTAATGGCACCTCCATACACATGGCAGAATGCAGGGTAACAAGGTACATTGCAATTTGGTGTGGCACGATTTTTAACAAGGGTCAGGCACCATCAAAATGAATGGACTACCCTAAGCACAACGGGTGAAACCACACAAAACCGTGTGCGCACTGTTGCACCTGCATGGAAATAAACATAGCTCTCCATTTTTGGCATTGTGCTGAAAATCAGAGCCACTAGAGGCTGATCTATTAACAGCCTAAAGATTTACTGCTGCTCAGGGCTCTGGGCTTCAGCAAAATGCCAGTCTCCAGTAAGAAGAAACAGGAACAATTCTGAAGGCAATTTACAGCACACACTCATTTTGGTAGCATAATTATGAACGTGGAATGCATGTTCCTTGCTAAAGAACATTGTTGTTTTTTTTAGCTATGGGTAAAGTTCCGCTTTAAACACATCACTTCCTCATCTGTTCCAGTAAAGCACATTCACCATAAACATCCTGAGTAGCTATACTGCCTACATGCAGGTTGTGAGAAGACGTCTATGTATTAAATATTTCAGAACTACAATCCAGGCAAAGAAATGCTACAAGTCCCTGGTTTGCTCCGGCACTACCCTTCATTAGCCCAGATTACCAATTTCCAGAGGGGTGGAGTGTTGATAAAGATTTTCCTACGATGGGACAACAAAGTATTTCTTATTTTCGCTGTTTTGTTACTCATGCACAACGCTTTGGGTCATTTAGGAACAGAATGCACCGATGTTCATCACACCAGGTGTTCAGAGGCTGCAGGAAAAGGAGGAGATACAGGAAATGAGGTGCCAACATCTCCACAACTCATAGAAAAGATTTCTTGTTTAATGAACTCATGACTAATAATGTAAAATAATGCTGGGATCCCTCCTGCCTCTGTTACCAAATGGTGCCATTCATCTATTGACAGATTTTACCATTCTCTCACCAATCCAGTGATTAATTTAAAACAAAAAGTAAATTGGCATTTATTAAGCTAAATGTATGTTAAAAAAAAAAATAAATAAATAAAATTCTCCAAATTAACATGTTGTGTCTATTCCTCCATCACTGTGCAGTAACAAAACATGCACTGAGACCTCTAAACAGGGTGGATGAAAATCAATGATATATTTTTTTTAACCAATTGTCGACCACCCGCCATCGCCTGATGGCGGCTGCGAGATCACGGACCGTGTATGTAAACACACAGATCTCTGTTCTGACAGAGGGGGAAGGACAGTGATCGCAGGATACCTGTATATGGGAGCCGCAATCTCTCTCCTCCCCCAGTCAGCCCAGCGCCCCCATATAGTTAGAACACACACAGGGAACACAATTAACCCTTAGAGCGCCCCCTGCAGATTAACCCATTCACTGCCAGTGACTTTTACACAGTAATCAGTGCATTTTCATAGCACTGATCGCTGTATAAAGGTCATTGGTCCCAAAAACGTGTCAAAAATGTCCGATCTGTCTGCCGCAATATCGCAGTGCCGTGATAAAAAAAAAAAACACACACACACGCAGATCGCCGCCATTACTAGTAAAAAAATTTAAGAAAAAAAAAACCCAATAAATGAATCATCATTTGTAAACCCGGCAACTTTTGCGTAAACCAGTCAATATATGCCGATTGCGTTTTTGTTTTGTTTTTATAACCAAAAATATAAGAATGTAAATCGGCCAAAACTGATGAAAAAATTGTTTTTTATATATATTTTTTTTTTTGGGCATGTATTAATATTACTAACCGGACAGCTTATTATTCTAAATAGGAAACCTTCATTTTGTTTGAAAATATTAAAGATTCTAACTACCAGCAAGAATAAGGGCCAGTTTACAGCACATGCAGTCCAATGCTTTTTTTTTTTTTTTTTGCATCAAAAACGCATGGAAAGTAGGTTATATGGCTTCCAATGGCTTAGTTCACACCAGTGCAGTCAGTTCCAGTAAAAAAAAAGTAGTACATGCTGCATTTTACCTGCACTGGAACGCAGTAAAACGCATCAGAAATGCACTGGACCATAGTATAGTGAAAAAAAAAAAAAACTGATAAAAGTAAAGCACCTGAAATGCACCCGGAAACGCATCAAAAACGAGCATGCAGAAACGTATCTGGAATGGATGTCACCAGACATGCAATAAAGGAAGAATCCACATGGCATAATATCGTTTAGACCATTTATTGTATAAAAACAAGAGTAACCCTCACATGGGGTAAAACAAGCGTGTGGTAAAATAGGTAGCTGTTCCAGGAAGCAAGATGGCTGACCATCAACCGCGCATTGTCCTCGTGTCCCTGACGACGTCACATTTAACAAAAACGCGTAGGGCAGAGACACGCACACACGCTACCATGCTTGTGTGATTGATGGTCGGCCATCTTGCTTCCTGGAACAACGACCTATTTTACCACACTTGTTTTTATACAATAAATGGTCTAAACAATATTATGCCATGTGGATTCCTCCTTTATTGCATGTCTGGTGATAATACCCCGGAGGGGTCGTTTTTAATCAGAGGCTCACTTCCTGGTTTGATATATGCAACCCTATGGCGCATACCCAGTGAGAAGTGCGGATGTACGGGAGGTCTGGATACTTCGGCCTGGATACTGTAATTGAGCGCAATTGACCACTCTTACTAGGGGGTCACATGTCCTCTTGTAAGTGCGGCTGCCCTTTTTTTGGATGAGCGAGTTTGGGGTGGAGGAACTTGACTGGCTTGCACAGAGTCCTGACTTCAACCCGATAGAACACCTTTGGGATGAATTAAAGTGGAGACTGTGAGCCAGGCCTTCTCGTACAACATCCATGCCTGTCTTCACAAATGCGCTTCTGAAAGAATGGTCAAACATTCCCATAGACACTCCTAAACCTTGTGAACAGCCTTCCGAGAAAAGTTGACGGTGTTATAGCTGCAAAGGGTGGACAAACTCAATATTGAACCCTACAGACTAAAGCTGAATATACACTATACAAATTTTGTTGTTAAATTTCCTTTAGATTTACTTTCAAATATGTAGTGCAAGGACCTGCTTGATTGAATACAAATTGAAAGGGTTTAGGCTTGACCTCTTATTATATGGTTTTGTTAAATCTAAAGGAAAAAAAGTTAAAGAAAATTGTATAGTATGTATCCAGCTTAAGACTGGGATGCCATCAAGGTTCATGCGTGTCAGCCCAGGTGCACATTATAGAGATCTCAGGCATCGCATTTGATTTGCATCCGTACCGTAGGTGCTTATCACATGCGATGTCTGTGCGATCTGAGTTCAGCCATACATGCTGTTTATATGGCTGAACTCGCATTGGATTTGCAGAAAGAAAAAAAGAAAAAAAAAAAGTGCAGGGACTTTTTTTTCCCCCCGCACTGGAATTGGATCACATGGGTGTTCTCACCCATGTGATAAGATTCTTGTCCGAATCCACAGTTCGCACTGTGATCTGTGAACCAATCTGGGGTTATTATTAACATTGTATTGACACTTGCAGAGGTTCACAGAAGGCAGTGTGAAGTGCCTGCAGGAGAGATGTGATACAGGAAGTGCCGCTGGTTCAGTGTGAACCCAGGTGTCCCAATACTTTTGACAATATAGTCCAGAGATTTTTTCGCATAGAGCCACTTAACATTGCTATTAGGCGAGTCAGACAAATCAATAGACATGACAGCTACCTTAACTAGTAAAAGTACGATAAGCGGAAGCATTCTTATCAGAGTAAACTGCAATCTATTGATTAGCACAAGCAATATGCCTGGTCAGCAGGTGCCCACATTGAAGTCATAAAGCACTGATTAACTAAACACTCCATAAAATACTTCCACTGATATGAGGCGAAAGAGTAGTCTGCACACAGACAGACAGACTTGGCAGAAGCAGTATAGGAAGATGGATGTATGGAGTACGGCACACACTGGTACCGCAATAACAATTCTAATCACAGCTGAAATGTCCAGCAGATGGAGTGTAGAGATTTTTACAAATCTGTGTCTAAAAAGGGCAATTTTGTCTTGCAGCAAGGCTTGAAATATACATAATTTACATATTTAGAAGGCAGATCTGGTACAGTTAATACAGCTGCATAATTGAAATGTCTAATTTTTTCAAAAACAAAAAAACACACACCAACACGCACACAAACCAACACACACAAACCAACAGACACACACAAACCAACACACACAGACACATACAAACCAAGACACAGACACACCAAGACACACACACCAACACACACAGACACACCAACACACACAGACACATACAAACCAAGACACAGACACACCAAGACACAGACACACCAACACACACACACCAACACACACAGACACACCAACACACACACACCAACACACACAGACACACCAACACACACAGACACACCAACACACACAGACACACCAACACACACAGACACACCAACACACACAGACACACCAACACACACAGACACACCAACACACAGACTGCAGAAATCACCCCATGAATGCTTTACTTGAACAAAACCGCTGCCAACATGCAAAAGCAGAGTATCAGTTTCCCTTCCATGCTGTGTATTTGTCCTATCTACACCCTGCAATAAGGTAAATGACATTAGAGCTCACCTAAGAATTGTAAAAGGGAAGGAGCTCCTTGTATTAGGGAGGCCAAGCTTCTCCACTCAGATCTGCTTAGCTAAGTCAGCAGAAAAGAGGCAACTGGAGAAATAAATCTGAAAGTATAACTAAAGACAA
This sequence comes from Glandirana rugosa, assembly GCA_018402905.1. Taxonomy (NCBI): domain Eukaryota; kingdom Metazoa; phylum Chordata; class Amphibia; order Anura; family Ranidae; genus Glandirana; species Glandirana rugosa. The sequence continues at coordinate 314,491 of BLSH010089414.1, read as the reverse complement.
AACATATTTTTAGTTTTGGATAGAGTGGAGATGGATTAGAACACCTGTCAGTTTTTATTGCTGTCTGTGCCCTTTAGAGAAATTCACTCTCTCTTTCTATGTCATGTTTACTGTTATCACTAAAAGTGAAAATAAATCCAAATATTTGGTTGTCACTAGAACAGGAATGAAGGGGAAACGTTCAAGTGGGGACACTAGATCTGATGACAACAAGCGATTCCTTCACTTTGGAGAGATTTCCTCTCATTTCCCATTCTGGCTGTGGACTGGGAGGTGGAGGGAAATCTCTGCAATGGGACACAGATGGCAAAAAAAAGAAAGAAAATGACAGGGGTTATTACCATTCCTTACTCCGTCCAAAATGAAGAAAAGTTTTATCTTTAGTTTCATTTTAACCGCTTAAAGACCGCCCTACTTACATATACTGCGGCAGGGCGGCACTTCATCTCAAATACCTGTACATCATTGTCTATTCCACTGTGATTGAACACACCAGGAGCCAATCAGCGCGTCCAGGACCCACTGATTGTTCTGAGGAGAGGCAGATCGCTGTTCTGCCAGAGAGGAAAATGGAGGAGATCTTGTGTTTTTGCTAAGCAGAAACATGGATCTCTGTTTTCCTCCAGTGTCAGCATTCCCTCCACAGTTAGTAAGCATTCCCTAGGATACACTTAATACTTTGATCGCTCCCCGGTGTTAACCCCTTCCCTGCCAGTGTCATTTATACAGTGACAGTGCACTGTATTGGTGTCACTGGTCCCAAAAATGTGTCAGTTAGGGTCAGATTTGTCTGTTGCAATGTTGCAGTCCCGCTAAAAATCACTGATTGCCGTCATTGCTAGTAGAAACAATAAAAAAAAAAAGTCCATAAATCTATCTCCTATTTTGTAGACGCTATAACTTTTGCACAAACCAGTCAATATACGCTTATTGGGATTTTTTTTACCAAAAACACGTAGCAGAATACATATTGGCATAAATTCATTAAGAAATTAGATTTTTTATGTCATTTTTATTAAATATGCTTTTTAGCAGAAAGTAAAAAAAAATATTGTTTTTTTTTTTTTGCAAAATTGTTGCTTTTTTTGTTTATAGCGGTGATCAGAAGTGACGCAGAGGGGATCAAATACCACCAAAAGAAAGCTCTATTTGTAGGGGAAAAAGGACATCAATTTTATTTGGGTACAACGTCACACGACCGTGCAATTGTTAAAACAACGCAGTGCCGTATCAGGAAAAAATGACCTGGTCAGGAAGACGGGAAAACCTTCCGGGGCTGAAGTGGTTAAAGAGATTCTGTTGTTCAATAAAAAAAAAAAAAGTAAAAAATTAAACTCTGGTCAAAAATCACAATCTAACTGTATATTGTCAATAAGTAACTTTTTTAATCTGTGCCTTCTACAAACGACATAACCATGTCACATACAGCTAAATATATCTCTCTAATAAATGTCCTTATTTTTATATGTCCCGGGGGCCAGACACGTTTGTCTGATGGCAATCTTAACAGGAACCAGTTCTCTTCTCATTGGAGTCTCAATGATGATGTCACAGGTACCAATATATGATCTCTCATGGATGCAACTGGTAAATGTAATCATTTATTTGTTATGGATATGTATATGGTACAATGGCAGATAAGAAGGCAATAATCCCGGAGTTGGGCCGTACACACAGGCCGAATGTCGGTAGAGTGTTGTCAAAAAAAAAACAAAACGCCCATTCGGCCCATGTGTAGGTCGGGTGGGCCGGCTTCTGTCAGACGAGCATGCTAGAAAACCAGCAGCCAAACAACTCTGATCAGCGATCTCCGCGTGCACCAGGCTTTAGGATTTCAATTAGAGTGCTCCCTATATAGAAGGATAAAAGATCTGGAAAACATTGTTCCTTGTTGATCAGTATTGCTCACAAGAATTTGCTGTACTGCACAGAGTTTTACAGCTTCAGGTGGTTTTGTTTAGCCAATAGAAAGCACTAAGTGGATGAGAGGTGGAGAGTTGCTGCTTGAGCAGAAAACGAGCGATAAATGCTCGTAAATCGCTCATGTTGTACATTTTCAGGCATATTCCCGTTGAAGTGTATGTGGCCCAATCTGTGCTTTAGGCGACAGAACACTCAGGTGTGAACAAGGGCCATTGAAATGAATGGTATTTGGCTTGTCAAGAGTTTTAGAGCTACAAGCGGAAACTTGCTCAGGTGTGAATGGAGTCTAAAGGTTTGGACTTAAAGGGGTTGTAAACCCTTGCAGTTTTTCACATTAATGCACTGGGTCTTTTGCATGTAATTGCTATAGGTCCCATTTGCAAAAAAATCTAAATATGACAAAGTGATATTTCACATTTACCTAAAAAAATATATATCAAATTATCTTTTAGAGCGGAAAAAAAAAAAAAAAGGGACGACTGATTGAAGAGAAATTCCCCCTGTGCTGTAGCATATGCATACACACATCTCTATCTTTCTTTTAGAATAGCAAAAGTGATTGTAAAGCTTTGTTTGATTTGAATAATAACAACAACATGTTATACTTACAGTGCATCCGGAAAGTATTCACAGCGCTTCACTTTTCCCACATTTTGTTATGTTACAACCTTATTTATTTCAAAAAGGATTCAATTCATTATTTTTTTTCAAAATTCTACAAACAATACCCCATAATGACAATGTGAAAGAAGTTAGTTTGAAATCTTTGCAGATGAATTAAAAAAAAAAAAAAAAAAAAAAAAAAAAAATCACACAGTTGTGCTCATAAAAGTTTACATACCCTGCAGAACTTATGTATTCTTGGCCATTTTTCAGAGAATATGAATGAGAACACAAACTTTTCTTTCACTCATGGTTAGGGTTTGGCTGAAGCCATTTATTCCATCCATTATTTTATCATGACAACAGAAACTACCCAAATGACCCTGATCAAAAGTTTACATACCCCAGTTCTTAATACCGTGTATTATAATACCCTTTAACATCAATGACAGCTTGAATTCTTTTGTGGAGTTTGTGGATGAAGCTCTTTATCTTCTCAGATGGTAAAGATGCCCATTCCTCTTGGCAAAAAGGCCTCCAGTTCCTGGAAATTCTTGGGCTGTCTTGCATGAACTGCACATTTGAGATCTCCCCAAAGTGGCTCAATGATATTGAGGTCAGGAGACTGAAATGGCCACTCCAGAACCTTCACTTTATTCTGCTGTAGCCAATGACAGGTCCACTTGGCCTTGTGTTTTGGATCATTGTCATGTTGGAATGTCCAAGTACGTCCCATGCGCAGCTTCCTGGCTGATGAATGCAAATGTTCCTCCAGTATTTTTGATAACTGCATTCATCTTGCCATCAATTTTGACCAAATTTCCTGTGCCTTTGCAGCTCACACATCCCCAAATCATCAACGATGCACCTCCGTGTTTCACAGGCCTTGTTGACTCCTCTCCAAATGTAGCATTTATGGTTGTGGCCAAAAAGCTCAATTTTGGTCTCATCACTCCAAATGACTTTGTGCCAGAAGGTTTGAGGCTTGTCTCTGTGCTGTTTGGCGTATTGTAAGCGGGATACTTTGTGGCATTTACGTAGTACAGGCGGTCCCCAGGTTACAAACAAGATAGGGTCTGTAGATTTGTTCTTACGTTGAATTTGTTTGTAAGTGGGAACAGGTAAATTTTTTTTAAGTGTAGCTTCGGCCAAAAAAACTATTTTTAAGCTTTTTGGATAGCACAGGGAAGGGTTAACACCTCTGTAATGCTTGTTTTGCTGTCTATTTTTCTGTTCAGAAGATTTCACCTCACTCCCTGTCCCAATGATAATTGGATTTTGAAAACTTTGGGTTGTTGTGGAAACAAGGATTGGTGATAAAGCCTCAGTGGAGACCCCTTTTTCCCAGAATAGCTCTTACAAGAGTGAATTTCCCTTCCTATGGGTAGATTTCCTCTCACTCCCTGTTGTCTCCCTCCATTTGTAAGTCGGATGTTTGTAACTAGGGGCCCGCCTGTAATGGATTTCTTCTGGTGACTCGACCATGCAGCCCATCTTTCTTCAAATGCCTCCTTTTTGTGCATCTTGACACAGCTACACCACATGTTTTCAGAGAGTCCTGTATTTCACCTGAAGTTATTTGTGGGGTTTTCTTTGCATCCCAAACAATTTTCCTGGCAGTTGTGGCTGACATTTTAGTTGGTCTACCTGACCATGGTTTGGTTTTAACAGAACCCCTCATTTTCTACTTCTTGATTAGTTTGAACACTGCTTATTGGCATTCTCAATTCATTGGATATCATTTTATATCTTTTTCCTGTTTAATACAGTTGAACTATCTTTTCCCGCAGATCCTTTGACAATTCTTTTGCTTTCCCCATGACTCAGAATACAGAAACGTCAGTGCAGCACTGGATGAAAGAAGCAAGGGTCTGTCAGGAGTCCAGAAACTCATTGACCTTTTATACACACACACTGATTACAAGCAAACAGATCACAGGTGAGGATGGTTACTTTTAATAGCCATTCAAACCCCTTTGTGTCAACTTGTGTGCATATCATCAGACCAAAATCCCCAGGGTATGTAAACTTTTGATCAGGGTCATTTGGGCATTTTCTGTTATTATGATTTAAAAAGAGTAAACACAGTTGATTGATAATAAACGGCTTCAGCCAAACACTAACCATGAGCGAAAGAAATGTTTTTGTGTCATTCATATTCTTTGAAAAATGGCCAAGAAATCATAAATTCTGCCAGGGTATGTAAACTTATGAGCACAACTTTAAGTATCACAGCCTTGGCCATGGCAGTCAAAATTGAGCTCGGGTGCATCCTGTTTCCACTGATCATCCTTGAGATGCTTTTACAACTTGATTGGAGTCCACCTGTGTTAAATTCAGTTGATTGGACTTGACTTGGAAAGGCACACACCTGTCTATATAAGGTCCCACAGTGAACAGTGCATGTCAGAGCACAAACCAAGTTATGAATTCCAAGGAACTGTCTGTAGACCTCCGAGACAGGATTGTACCGAGGCACAGATCTGGGGAAGGGTACAGAAAAATTTCTGCAGCATTAAAGGTGCCAATGAGCACAGTGGCCTCCATCATAAATGGAAGAAGTTTTGAACCATCAGAACTCTTCCTAGAGTGGGCCGTCCTGGCTAAACTGAGCGATCGGGGGAGAAGGGCCTTAGTCAGGGAGGTGACAAAGAACCTGATAACTTGGACAGTGCTACAGCGTTTCTCTGTGGAGAGAGGAGAACCTTTCAGAAGGACAACCATCTCTACAGCACTCCACCAATCAGGCTTGTATGGTAGAGTGGCCAGACGGAAGCCACTCCTCAGTAAACGGCACATCACAGCCTGCGTGGTGTTTGCCAAAAAGGCACCTGAAGGACTCAGACCAGAAGAAATAAATTTCTCTGGTCTGATGAAACAAAGATTGAACGCTTTGGCCTGAATGGCAAGTATCATGTCTGGAGGAAACCAGGCACCGCTCATCACCTGGCCCATACCATCCCTACAGCGCAGCATGGTGGTGGCAGGATCATGCTGTGGGTATGTTTTTCAGTGACAGGAAACGGGAGACTAGTCAGGATCGAGGGAAAGATGAATGCAGCAATGTACAGAGACATCCTTGATGAAAACCTGCTCCAGAGTGCTCTGGACCTCAGACTGGGGCAAAGGTTCATCTTCCAACAGGACAACGACCTTAAGCACACAGCCAAGATAGTAAAGGAGAGGCTCCGGGACAACTCTGTGAATGTCCTTCAGTGGCCCAGCCAGAGCCCAGACTTAAACCCGATTGAACATCTCTGGAGAGATCTAAAAATGGCTGTGCACCAACGCTTCCCATACAACCTGATGGAGCTTGACAGGTGCTGCAAAGAAGAATGGGAGAAACTGCCCAAAAATAGGTGTGCCAAGCTTGTAGCATCATACTCAAAAATACTTGAGGTTGTCATTGGTGCCAAAGGCGCTTCAACATAGCACTGAGCAAAGGCTGTGAATATTTATTTACATGGGAATTTTTTTTTGTTCTTATTTAGTAAATTTGCAAAGATTTCAAACAAACTTCTTTCACGTTGTTATAATGGGGTAGAGTTTGTAGAATTTTGAAGCAAATAATGAATTTGATCAATTTTTGAATAAGGCTGTAACATAACAAAATGTGGAAAAAGTGAAGTGCTGTGAATACTTTCCGGATGCACTGTACCGGCTCTGTGAAATGGTATTGCAGAGTGGCCCTAAACCTCCTCTTTTAGGGTCTCCCACTGCCGCCTCCTCTTTTCTGAGTGCCCCAATAGCAAACAACTTGCTATGGGAGCACCCGTGCCGGCTTAATCCCAAGATGGTCCATTTGCGCCCATAGACACACACAGCACAGTTTGGCCCTGCCCCCACAGGATTTGACTGACAGTAAAGCCTGATAATGCATGAAAAGAGCAGAGCAAGGCTGCTGGCAGGGACAGCATTGGATTGAGAGTGATGTCAGGTGTTTATGGGTGGGGGAGCACAGACACAAAGGTTTTTTTTAACCTTAAAGTGGATGTAAACCCAAAACATTTTTTTTTTTAATAAATACGTCTGCCTAGTAGAGTATAGGATGTCATGTTATCTATGCCTAGTCTTGCCATGAAGAGTTAATCCAGCTCTGAGCAATCCTCTTATCTTTTTTTCAGTAGGAAAAAAACAGACACAGAGAATATGTGACTGTTTCTTCCCCCATGTTGTGGCTGACAGCTCATTTCCTTATCTCATGCACAGAGCAGAAGAAACTTCACATCCCCCCACCCCCCTCCTTTCTTCTGCAGCTCTCCCAGAATTGGCTGCTCTACACCTCAGCATGATTGGGCATGCTGAAGTCATGTGGTGAATTTCATGAGTTTTGACTAGATGTTTCTCAAAACTCAGGAATAGGAGAGTATGAGAGTGAAGAGGTGGGCGGGGAGTCTTGTGACATCACAAGTCCACCCACCGAGCTCCAGCAAAGAGACCTACCCACTGATTCCAGAGTTTTGTGGGGCTGCTACTGCTAAAGGGGATGACATTTGCAAGGTAGGGATACATGTAGGAGGCTTGCATGTATATAGACATAAATACTGTGCCATTAGTGTACACTGGGTGAGTGGTGAGTTTACATCCACTTTAATGCAGAGAACACAGTAAAGTGGAACTATACTTCACCTCAGCACCACAAACCAAATACTATTTAATTCATTTTTAATATTCAACGCAAACTCACCCAACCATCCATGTCTCAATGTTTTATTTGGTTGAGAAATCACTTTGAAAAACACCCCCTAGCATTTCTGGTTGTGGCCACCTTGAGTAAGGGCAGATGGTTCATGTAGCATTTACTTCATGGAATCCAGTTACCTTTAGCTCAGGCATACAAGCAGAAGAGTGTGCTTAGCAAAGGAAACCCCTCCTTCCGTCCTCCCCTACTGAAGACTTCTGCGATGTATGACATAAGGAAAAACTGAAGATAGATATATATATATATATATATATATATACATACATATATATACATATACATATATACACACACACACACACATACATACATACATATACAGTATAAACCAAGCAAATCTGATATGCTTTCCTATCCATTTACGAATGCTAGCAGCAGAAGGATGAAAAGCAGAAGTATAGCCAAAGCTCGTTTGGCTGTACTTCTCCTATGGATCACAGGAGTACAATCCGTTTTGCACTCCTGTGACCCGTTTTCAGTAGAGAGCGGGCTGAAGTCCGATCTCTGCTGACGCAATGGATGTCCGTCCAGACACAGCGTCATCCCAATCACGGAGTCTGGATCCACCAGGTGCCTGGACTGACACCCATCTCAGTCTCTCAGCGAGCCACTGAGAGACTGAGGCAGCGGCTCCACCCCCTCCACAGCTCAGCGCTCCAGTGAGCGAGGAGGGAGAAGAGCAGAGAGCTGTGACTGACAGAAAGCAGCTCTCTGCTAACCGAGCTCTGAAAACCCAGAGATCGGCGATGTTTGAACACTCGGTTCTCAGTGAAGAGGCGCCAGGGGACAGACGCAGCATCGGACGAAGCTGCATCCACCGAGGTAAGTATAAAACTGCAAAAAAAAAAAAAAAAATGAAATACTTTACTTCTCTTTTTTAAAAAATAATCAATTTTGATTGAGAGAGTGAAGTTTTGCTTCAGTGCCGGTTCACACTTTTACATGTCATGTAGTAAAAAAAAAAAAACATAATTTCCAATGCAGGCTGTTCACATATGTGGTGCGAATTTGTGCGAGTACTGTGCAGTGTGAATTTTAGCTCCATAGACTTCAAAGGGATCAGATTGAAATCGCAGTCCAGTGTTCACATTTTTTTGCCTAGATTTTATAGAAATTCACACGAAAATTGCACATGGCAAGCAGAAATCACAATGCAAATTTGCACTGTGTACCGCTTTTAATTTACACCGAATTCACAGCGTATAAGTGTGAACTGACATGTAGCCCACGTTCACATTGGGCCGATTTGACATGGCACCATCTGAATTGTTGCAGCACCGCACTGATTTCCAAAAGTAGTTACTGTACTACTTTTGGCATCTTTGAGGGCGATTTGAATAGAACTCTGTGCATGAACCCGCACAGATATCTGTCAAGACGCCCCTGAATTCGGACTGTATTACCGGTTAGAAATCGTGCGAGTTCAGCTGAACTCTCACAATTTCAAACCTGCAGCAGTGTGAGCCTGGGATTAAGGTAAAAAAAAAAACCTTATTGCCTTTAGAACCACTTTAAATTAATGACAACTTATACCTTTCAGCTGGATTCGTGATATGCGATTATAATGAGGGGAAATTTTATAATGGGAAAAAGCTATGGAGACAATTACACCCTGCAGGCAGATTACATGAACAGATAGAGGTTAAAATCACACCCTGCTGGCTTGCCACATTATAATTTATCTTGATTTTAATCTAAACTATATTAGTAAGCATAACCGCAAGAGGTAAGTGAACAAAACTCTGTTAAATCTATGAAAATCAATAAAACAATTGTCTACAAGTGGGGAAAATACATAAATCCTTAGGCTGCATTCACACAGACTTCATCGCAACTTGGCTAGGCGATTTCAGCGCGACTAAAGGCGACTTATAACATGACTTCATGCCAGGCGACTTGCCTGTGGCCAATCAAAGCAGGGAGGGAGGGGGTTTCCCTGGATAAATTATTTTCTTTTCACTGTAAAGTCGCTTCCATTTAGATGGGGGATGCGACCTGGAGGAGACTTCTATTGAATTCTATGGGCACAAGTCGGATAGAAATCGCCTAGAAGTAGTACAGGAACCTTTTCTGAAGTCGCTCCGACTTCAGTAGTGTACATTAAGACGGCTCCCATTCATTTCAATGGAATTTCAAATGTCAAGCGACTTGAGGCGACTCAAGTCGCAACGCAAGTTGCCCCTGTGTGAATGGGCACTTAAAGCGGAGGTCCGCCCAGAACTAAAAAAAAATAAAAGGCTGCAGCTACACATACAGTAGCTGCTGACTTTTAATAATAGGACACTTACCTGTCCTGGAGTCCAGCGATGTAGGCACCACCACCGATCTTCGGATCGGAGGCCAAGTGCAGCCGCGTCCATTGCGGGTAAGGGAACCCGGACGTGTAGCATTACAGCTTCAAGCCGGGCACCCTACTGCGCATGCGTGGGGCTCCGCTGCGCTCTGCTATTGGCCAGCCGGAATCCAATCAGCAGAAGTTCCACTTTTTGGTGGAACTCCGCTTTAAGAAAATTTTTTCACCCTGTTAAAAAATATACTTTGCCCAAATTTTCACTGATTATACTCGTATGTCTTGTCCTTTATTGCCCAGGCATCCTCAAATGACCTCCAATGTGATTTACCTTTCAGGCTACGCAAGCTGCCCGATCCAATGACACAGAAGGCATCATTTTATAGACATATAGACTTCACAGAGAATCAGCATCACATTAAAAAATGGACAAAAAAGGAGAAGCGTTTCACAATTTCTGTCGATAAAGCATTTGATGTTTATCTGGCTCGGAGGCACGGCTCTGCACATACTTTGTGTACAGAAATGCACATTGGAAACATGGACGGAATATCCTTGCCAAGCTCTGGCGGCCCTCGCTCACACAATAGGCTGTTTCACTGAAATCAGGACTGGGCAAATCCCAGCAGAAGGGAAGCCAGATCACCTAATTAATAACAGCCTTTCTGTCAATGAAAATGCCTATTCCCTGGCTCTCGTGGGACGACTGGCTCCTGAGTTTCTGCATTCGTTTTGCACAGGCAGCTTTGCTGTCTCTGGTTTATTAGGGGACAGGACACAAAATAGGGCATAGTTTTCCAAACATGCCCACAGGAAACACAAAGGCATTGTGCTATATAAGCAGTATGGTGGAATGTTCTACTTGTATTATGGAAACATGTATACAAAGGACAGCATCTCCTTAGAATACATTTACCATACGTATCAGCACTGCCTCTGATGAATCAAATCCTCACTCTATAGCAGATTAGATGTTATTATAGAATCTTTAACATCCAACACGAAGGCTCCATTCATACCTAGACGATTTGAATGGGCGGAATCGCTGCGATTCTGCCTGCAACTCCAAAATGTGGCAAAACGCGGGCAATGGTGTCCCAATCGCAGTGCAATTTTGTAGCGACAAATCCGCCACGATTCAAAATTGCCTAGGTGCAGGGTGGATTTGATTTAAATCGCTAGTAAAAAGGAATGATTTAGATCAGAATTTTTAAAGAGCAGCTGTCATCTCTGTCCCGCAGCGGCTCCTCCTCTGACCCACTGTTGACTCACCGACAGTCCCATTCACTTTAATGGGATGGCTGGTGATGCGGCAGTGACACAACAAGGTGAGGGACGTGGCGGCAGCAGGTGAATGGATGCCCACTAACAGGCACTGCCATGATGGATCTGAAATGACAGGTGCTCATTAAATGTAAGGACTTGCTGGTAGTTAGAATCTTTAATATTTGCAAAAAAAATGAAGGTTTCCTATTTAGAATAAGCTGTCCGGTTAGTAAACCAGCGACATCAGAACCCATTCAGTCATACAGTTTGTAGTGTACATAGATTTGCAAAACCATGGGATAAAGGAATATTCCTGAATTTTGTTTTATTTCATGGTTACTGTGAATTTGTGTGAATGCATCAATGCAGTACATGTTATCTCAGCTTGCAGAGCTTGGATTCATTGAATGAGTTTACCAAAATGTAAATACTGTAGAATATACAGCCTCATGCTACCTAACTAAGCTCAATTTCATGCTGAATAAACTAAATTATTAATGTTTCCTAAATAGAAAACTATCTTTGGGTAGATTTTTACTCCAAAAGCATTTCATTAAAAAAAACACATTTATAAAAGTAAAAAAAAAAAAAAAAAAAAAAATATCAGACTTTTTAAAAAAAAATTGATTTTTTTTATCCACTCTGCCTAGGTGTGAATGGTGAATGGAGCTTAGTGGTTTATATTTTTTTTTACCAAAAATATGAGGAAGAATATAAAATTGGCCAAAACCGAGGAATACATTTTTTTTTTTATATTTTTTTTTTGGATATGTATTTTAGCAAAAAGTAAGAAATAGTTGTTTTTTTTTTTTTTTGCAAAATTGTCGTTCGTTTTTTTGTTTATAGCGGTGATCAGAAATGACGCAGAGGCGATCAAATAACACCAAAAGAAAGCTCTATTTGTGCGGAAAAAAAGGGCGCAAATTTAGTTTGGGTACAAAGTGGGAAATCCTTTTGGTCCTCAAGTGGTTAAAGTTTACTTCTTTTTACTCTGGGTGTATTCACACTGGGCATGATGAAATAGAACTGTGTCCAAATTTAATTGACCCCCCCCAGTCTGTGCGCACACTTTACTTGCAAGGAAGAGTTCTTGAGAACATTTATGCCATCACCTTGGTCAGTCAGATCACAATAATCCTTGCTCCTGTGTTCTGGCCTGGTTTGCACACTGAACCGAACCATTCCTGACTACAAGTGAACTGCACCCCAGGACACCTCCTTCAATGGTTCTGGGCATGCTATGCTTCACTGTACCTGCATGCACTTCGCAGCAATCACACTACACAAATGAATGAAATGAAGGTGGTGAACTGTGACTGGGAATGGTTAAAACTTACACCCTAGTCACCTATAAAGCTGCTTCACAAAGTCCTCTTTCTGGGAACCCTGCAGCGATCTGAAGAACCATGTTAAGTGTTTTTTGAAACTCAGCTTAAGGATCCAAAGATGTGTACCAGCCCGTGCCTGGCATCTGTCCACAGAAGACTTCGACTTACGACTTAAGCCGTTTGCCTGCCAAGTGCATTCAAAACACATCCGCAACTTTTGGGAAAAGCAAATAATTAGAAAGTAGTATTTGCAAGTAACAGATTACTGCCCAGTGTTTGCATTCCGCTACCAGTGCAATTGATGTTGGTAATGGGCAGCGATCCAAATGTTGTACAACAAGCGATCAGACAGCAAGTGCTCAGTGATTAAAGTACATGAAAAATGCTGTGTATTCAGAGGGAAGCAATAACATCAGATGGCTGTAATGTAATCTTCCCAAGAGACTGCAACATAGGACAGCCTTGTACATCCATATGCTCCTAAAACCTCTACTATAGGCGACTACTACACTAAAATACTCTACTATAGGCGACTACTACACTAAAATACTCTACTATAGGCGACGACTACACTAAAATACTCTACTATGGGCGACTACTACACTAAAATACTCTACTATGGGCGACTACACTAAAATACTCTACTATAGGCGACTACTACACTAAGATACTCTACTATAGGCGACTACACCAAAATACTCTACTATAGGCGACGACTACACTAAAATACTCTACTATAGGCGACTACACTAAAATATTCTACTATAGGCGACTACTACACTAAAATACTCTACTATAGGTGACTACTACACTAAAATACTCTACTCTAGGCGACTACACTAAAATACTCTACTCTAGGCGACTACACTAAAATACTCTACTCTAGGCGACTACACTAAAATATTCTACTATAGGCGCCTACACTAAAATACGCTACTCTAGGCGACTACACTAAAATACTCTACTATAGGCGACTACACTAAAATACTCTACTATAGGCGACTACACTAAAATACGCTACTCTAGGCGACTTCACTAAAATACTCTACTCTAGGCGACTTCACTAAAATACTCTACTCTAGGCGACTACACTAAAATACTCTACTATAGGCGACTACACTAAAATACTCTACTATAGGCGACTACACTAAAATACTCTACTATAGGCGACTACACTAAAATACTCTACTATAGGCGACTACACTAAAATACTCTACTATAGGCGACTACACTAAAATACTATACTATAGGCGACTACACTAAAATACTCTACTCTAGGCGACTACACTAAAATACTATACTATAGGCGACTACACTAAATGTAACAAAGTAAAGATCACACAAGGACAGTACATTGTGGATGTGATCATGTACAGAGCATATCTAAAGTGAAAGTATAGGGAAAATAAATACAAATATACAAACATGCAGTCTGTCTCTAGCATTAGAGTACAACTAAAGGCAAAACCTTTTTTTTTTTTAGTTTTGCATAGAGTGGAGAGGGATTAGAGCCCCTGTCAGATTTCATTGCGGTCTGTGTCCCCATTAGGGAGATTCACCCTCCCTGCTTCTATTTACCATTATCATTGAAAGTGAAAGAAAATCCCAAACTTTGGGTTGTCCACAGAATAATAATAAGGGAGAAATCATCCAATGGGGACACTAGTTCTGGTTACCTGAGGGTCCCTAAGGGATTCCCTTAATTTGCACAGATTTCCTCTCACTTCCTGTTTTGGCTATCAGGCAGGAAGTGAAGAGAAATCTCTCCCCAATGGGACACCGTTGCCAAAAAGGAAACTGGCAGGGGTTATAACCCTCCCTTACTCTATCCAAAATGGAAAAAAAAAAAAAAAGTTTTGCCTATTGTTCTACTTTAATCACTTAACGACCACACGCCGTCATTTGACAGTGGCAGTCTTGCTCGATAACGCAAATCGCCGTCATCTGACGGCGGCTGCGAGATCGAGAATCTTGGCCGCACGCACGCTCACTATGTAGCGGGGGAGCCAGGGAGAGGGTGGGGCGGACTTCGATGTCCGCCGGCTACCCGCGATCGCTCCCCCGCAGAACGGAGGTCCGTGTATGTAAACACACGGATCTCCATTCTGACAGAGGAGAAGCAGTGTGATCGTATGTTACATGTGGGAGATCTCTCTCTTCCCCCAGTAAGCTCAGCCCCTACACAGTTAGAAACACAAAAGCAGGAAACACAAAAGCAGGAAACACAAAAGCAGGAAACACAGTTAACCCTTTGATCGCCCCCTAGTGTTAACCTCTTCCCTGCCAGTGACATTTATATAGTAATTGGTGCATTATCATAGCACTGATCGCTGTATAAATGCCAATGGTCCCAAAAAAAGTGTCAAAATTGTCCGACATGTCCGCCGCAATGTCGTAGCCCCGCTATAAATCGCAGGATCACTGCCATTACTAGTAAAAAATAAAAACCCCATAAATTAATTCTCGTCGTTCGTAAACGCGGCAACTTTTGCGCAAAACAATCAATATACGCCAATTGCGATTTTTTTTTACCAAAGATATGAGGAAGAATATATATCAGCAAAAACTTTTGAATAAATTAGTTTTTTTTTATATTTTTTTTTTTGGATATGGATTTCAGCAAAAAAGAAATAGGTTTTTTTAAAAAAAAATTGTCAGTTTGTTTATAGCGGTGATCAGAAATGACTCAGAGGTGATCAAATACCACCAAAAGAAAGCTCTATTTGTGGGGGAAAAAAGGGTGTCAATTTTGTTTGGGTACAACGACGCACGACCCCACAATTGTCAGTTAAAGCGACGCAGTGCCAAATCACAAAAAATGCTTTGGTACTAAAGGGGGAAATCCTTCTGGGGCTGAGGTGATTAAGCCGAAGTTCAATGAGTAGTATTGATGTGAAGAGGCACCACCGATCTCTATTGCTGTGCGATTCCGTAAGACTCAAGTTGCATCTGAAATCACACTAGTGTGAACAGAGCCTAACATAGCCGATCGTTTTTCTCCCTACAACCGTTTTCTTACCGGTTGGTCCCTCCAGTAGAGCAATCATTTTTCCACCTCCTGTAATACAGCGACCGCAATGTTCTCTGCAGTGAAATCACACAGCAATGAACACAGTAGCCTTATGGCCCGTACACACGATCCAAAAATCGGATGAAAAACCCCGCTTTCTAAGCGATCGTACGATAATCGGATCGTTAGTACAGAGCTTTCGAGAGCCGATCATGACAGTTCATCCGATGTTTTCGATCGGACAAACGCGAAAAATTTTCTCGCATGATACAAGATCGTACGATTTTCGTTTAATCAGTACAGTTGTCATCCGAAAATACAATACAAATACAACACATGACATCACAGATTTTTTATTCTGTCGCATGAGAACTTCCGTGGCTTTAGTAAACTCTTCCGATTTTATCTGAGATTAGCAAGTAAAAAAAAAGATGGACGATCGGTCATCAGATTTTCGGAACATGCATTCGGCTCAATTAACATTTATGCATGTTGCTTTTGAGCGTTTCTGTAGTGCTTTCTGAGTCTTTTTTACTGCGTTTTTACCACGATTCACGTTTTGATGCAATTTGTTGTTGGGCAGATTTAAAAAGGCAAAATCGCGGTAAAAACATCACACGCACTACATGCTTTTCTGCAGCTTCTCCACTGAAATCTAATGAACCAAAAACAGCAAAAAAGCACAGTTTTGCTTCTAAAAAAGTCCCTGACCCTCTCCAAAAGCGCAAAGGTACAAAAATGCATTGCTGTGAACATGTTCCATAGGAACCCAGGTTAAAAAAAAAAAAAATGTCCTGCATTTCTGCAAAAAGCATGAAGTAACACATTGGTGTGAATGGAGCCTTAGATGGCCATTGTAAGGCAAACACTACAGTTGGGGGAATTTATCAAATTTGGAGCAGCTGTGCATGGCAACCCACCAGCTTCTACCCTTCATTTTCAAAGCTTAAAGTGATATTAAACCCAAAACTAAAAATGTAATATATTGCAGCTTACCAATCATTAGATGTGGTGGCTGCATTAGTTTTGTTTAGACTTTTCCCCTGGTGATCTGGCCAGTAACACACCTCCTGTATTACAGTGCCTCCACTCTGGATGAAGGAGCACAGCAGCATTCTTAGTCTGGGGGGGGGGGGGTGTTAAATGTATCAGCAGACTTAAATACATTATTAAACTGAAGCTAAACTTCAGCTCACAATTAATAAGCAGCTACAAGAATCGTTAACTTTTGGGATAAAGGTTTTATATACCTAAATAAAAGCTCACCATTGCAAGAACACCTGTCGGTGTTAAGTGGTTTGTCTCAACCCCCTAACTGCTATATATGTAGGGCAGCTTGTCCTTTTGAAAAACAACTGACTTGCTGCCTGGATCACCAAATGAAAATAGAAGAAAGAAAGCCCAAAATGAAAATGAATGCAGCCATCATATCTAAGAATTAGTAAGCTGCAATAGAATAAGTGCTTGCTATTGGGTTTAATATCACTTTAACTGAATAAGCCAGTGGTCTCCAAACTGCAGCCCTGGGGCCCAAAGTGGCCCTTTGTCTGCCTTTATCCGGCCCTTGGAACACTACAGCTCCCACTAATCTGAGACGCAATCATGCCAACTGACACCCACAATGAAGCACAATATGTTCCACTGACACCAATAATGGGGCGCTATTCCTCCCAATGATAGGGCACTGCTCCTCCCTGTAATACCAAATGTGGGAATGTTTACTCCCACTGATCCCAAGAAAATTTCCACTCCCACTGGTCACAGTTTGGCCCCCATGAAGTCTGAAGGACAATAAATAGGCCCTTTGTTTAGAAGGTTTGGAGACCCCTGGAATAAGCGGATTAGAGTCAACACACAGTCACTACAGTTTTGATAAATTCCACCCAGAAAGTTTTGTGTGATCTGTTGCAGTCACATTTCAAATAGCTTCTCTTGTGTGTGAAAAGGTTTGTTTTCTCATTAAGAAACCTTATGTGGCAATATACTTATAGGAAGATGTTTCTCCCCAACCACCAATAAAAGCCAAGCCTGCCTTGGAAGCTGGAATTGGAATGAGAGTAAACAAGCAGACAGATGTGGTTAGAGACACCCAAGCTTCACAATGACAGTCTTCTTCTTGAAGCTTGGCTGTCTAACCACATCTGTCTGCTTGCTGTATTACCAGAACCAATTCCATCTTCCAAGGCATTCTTGGCTTTTACTGGTGGTTGAGGAGAAACATCTTAGAAGAAGAACATTGCCACATAAGGTTTCTTAGTATGACATTTAGCAATGGGCTTAAAAAGAAGGAGGTGTGACTGGGAAGATCCATTCTGGATTAGAAAGACAGCTAAGAAAAATGGGTTCCCACAGCCCTAGATGGCCGACAATGGGGGCTGGAGCAGCCTGGTGCAGTGCAGCAGTGATTGGGTGAAAAATGTTTGCATCTCATGGCATAAATGTTTCGTTCTCACTGAAGTGTTACATTAAAGTCATTCTAAGGCCTCATACACACGGGCGTATCTTTAAAAATAAACAAAACGTCTGGCCCGACGTCAAGGAAGAAAAATCGGAGTTATGCATCGGCGTTAGTGAGCGTCGGCGTCAATAGGCGTTTTTTAAAAAAAATCATCCCTCTGCTATTTTTCAACCTAAAAACGTCGGTGTCAAAAAACGCCGGTACAATATTAGTTGGCGTTAGTTGTTTTGCGGCGTCGGCGTCAAAAAATGCCAAAACGTTACAGCCTCAGAACACGATGGTCGTGGGTTCTACTTTCAGCTCACGCCATCTACAGCTCAAAAACGCTGACGTTTTTATGGGGCCATTGACTAACATAAAGAGCTGCAAAAAACACCAGAAAACCCCGGCGTCAAAAAACGTCCGTGTGTATGAGGCCTAAAGGTTTAATAACAAACATGTCATACTTACCTGCTCTGTGCAAAACCATTGGGGGCCTCTTCTTATCGGGTCCCCCACTGTCACTCCAGGCTCCTCCCCCTTGACCAATGCCCCCAATAGCAAGCCACGTGCTATAGGGGCACTAGTACATAATCGCACTCGTGACTCCTACCCCCCCATTCTCTGCTCACTGGATGCAATTGACAGCAGAGGGAGCCAATGGCTCTCGCTACTGTGTGTCAGCCAATGAGGAGGGAGAGAGACCCAGGAGAGCTCCCGTGCACATAGCTGGATCAAGAGGGAGCTCAGGTGAGTAGGGGGGGGGGGGGGGGCAGCACACAAAAGGTTTTTTGACCTTCATGCATAGAATGCATTAGGGTCTAAAAACCTTCAGCCTTTACAACTAGTTTAGAGATACAACAAGCAATTTTAGCCAAAAAGTAGGCAAGAAGGTGCAGTGGGCGAATTCATAGGTAGCAAAGACTGTAAACCCATACTCTAACTCTGTGTTTCTCAACCTTTTTGGAGTCAAGAAACCCTATAAAATTACAGACAGAATCTCAAGGCCCCTCATTCTAAAATGTAAAAAAAAAAAAATGTAATAGCTTTATAGAATGCAACAACATCCACACGTAGGACACCCAACGTTAGAGGGGATTTATCCTTCCAAAGCAAATACACGTTTGCACACTGGTACTGACTAGTATCCCAATGTTTCTCTTATCCCTCAATTCTCTCCATCAGTCGGCTAATGGCTGGCATGTAGAATACACACATGAACATAGACTACTCCCCTTCCCTTCACTTTAAAGTAATTTCAAACTGTCAGGGCTATATAAATCCGATGTAGTAAGAATAATAATTTCATGGGAAAGTAGGGTAATCATGCGCTTAACTGGACCCCACAGACCTCCCTGTCCTTTCCCCCATCCATTTATTCATAAGCAAGGCAAGACAGAAGAAATCCCACACCTTTCACTTAGACTAACAAAGTATTGTAGAATAGATAGCAATGAAATACTTACCTAGAAGCCACATTTTGAAAAAAAAAAAATATATATATAATAATAAATAAATTATATATATATATATATATATATATATATATATATCTCTATATCTATATCTATCTATCTATCTATCTATCTATCTATCTATCTATATATATATATATACACACACACACACACACACACACACACACACACACACACGATGCCACTTACTGATAAAGGAAAATCAAAGTTGGCAGTGCTAGTTGGCCCATTGAAATGCATTTTCTTTCTCCTGGCGATTCAATTGGGCCACCAAAAAAGTGGGCATTTACTTCACAAACTGTTGTGCACCTAGAGAACACTTCCCTTCCAGGTAGTCACATGGTTTTGTGAGAAAGTTCTAGGTGGCACAACATTCAACCAAACAATAAAAATGTTATTGGCCCCTAATGTGTTCCCCTAGTTTTGGAAGGCAGATTTGGAAGGGATTGTGGTGCTGGAGTCAAAGCTCCCCAGACAGAGCAATTATGATCTGCAGCTCATTCGGTGAATAGAAGACCTGTTTAGTAATTCGGATAACTGGCAGCAACTGGTTTTGTCTGCTTTAATCTTGATTTGGTTTCACAGTTACCTGTAGTGAACTTTATTAACCGGTTCCCCACCGCGCGCCGTGTTTTTACGGCGGCAGTGGGGGAGCCCTGCGCGAATCGCCGTAAATAAACGGCGATTCGCATTTTGGCCACCAGGGGGCGCGCGCGCGCCGCGGCTCGGGCGGACCCGATGTCCGCCGGCGAGCCGCGATGAGCGGCTACAGGGCAAAGAATGGGGAACCGCCGATGTAAACACGGCGGTTCCCCGCCCTGTCAGTGGGGCATGACAGATCTACTGATCCCTGTCACTGGGATCAGTTAGATCTCTCATGCCCATGTTAGCCCAACCCCCCCACAGTTAGAACACACCCAGGGAACACAGTTAACCCCTAGCTCTCCCCCTGCAGGTTAACCCCTTCACTGCCAATGACATTTATACAGTAATCAGTGGACATTTAAATTTCTGATCGCTGAATAAATGTCATTGGTCCCAAAAAAGTGTCAAAAATGTCCGACATGTCCGCTGCAATATCGTAGTACCGCTAAAAATCGCAGATCGCCGCCATTACTAGTAAAAAATAAAAAAAAATAAAAAACCCCAGAAATTAATTCTCATCATCCGTAAACGCGGCCACTTTTGCGCAAACCAATCAATAAAAGCCGATTGCGATTTTTTTTATCGCAAATATGAGGAAGAATATAAATCGGCCAAAAACGGTGAAAAAAAATTTTTTTTTTATATTTTTTTTTTGGATTTGAATTTTAGCAAAAAGTAAGAAATTTGGGTTTTTTTGCAAAATGGTCGCTCTTCTTTTGTTTATAGCGGCGATAAGAAATGACGCAGAGGCGATCAAATACCACCAAAAGAAAGCTCTATTTGTGGGAAAAAAAGAAAATTTCGTTTGGGTACAACGTCGCACGACCGCGCAATTGTCCGTTAAAGCGACGCAGTGCCGAATCGCAAAAAGTGCTCTGGTCCTAAAGCTGCAAAACCTTCCGGGGCTGAAGTGGTTAATCTGAATTGTGAAATGTCCAAAGCCCTCGTTCACATTGCAGCGATTTGACATGGCAAATCGCATGCCAAATCAGCGGCAATAGCAGGCAATGGCACCGATTTCAAAAAGTAGTTCTTGTACTACTTTTAGCGATTTTCAGGTGCAATATCCATAGGCATCTGTGCAGAAACTCGCATAGATGGCTGTGAAATCGCCGCTGAAATCGGGACTGACATGCGGGAATGAAATGGTGCGAGTTCAGCTGAGCTCATTCCCGCACTCAGTGTGAACCTGGGCACTGATCAGTTTCCTGTTGATTCATTACAAAACGCAGTAATTGGAAAAGAATCTTAAAGTGGTTCTAAAGGCAGGTTTTTTTTTTTTTTTGTTTTTTTTTTTAACTTAAAGGAGAAGTCCAGCCAATCCGTTTTGCACTCCTGTGAGTCCGCTCTCTGCTGATGTCACGGATGTCCCTCCAGGCACCGCATCATCCCAACCACGGAGTCTGGATCCTCCAGGTGCCTGGAAGGACACCCATTGCAGCCTCTCAGCGGGCCGCTGACAGCCTGAGACGGCCGCTCCACAGCTCGGCGCTCCAGTGAGCTGTGATTGACAGTCTACAGCTCTCTGCTCGGGGAGCTCTGAGAACCCAGCCATTGGCAATGTTCGATCGCTCGGTTTTCAGTGTAGAGGCGCCGGGGAAAGATGCAGCATCCACCTAAGTATAATAGGGGGGGGGGGGGCCTTTACTTTTCTTTTAATGCATTCTATGCATTAAGGTAAGGCCAGGTTCACCACGTGTGTGGCTGCGGGTTCGTGCCTGGGGTTTAGTCTGTTCATCGATTCAGGTCCGGATTTTTGCCTGAATTTGCACCTGAACCAAATCCAAACACGCAGCAGACACTTTTTCAATCTGGACCACAGCCGCTCCAGACATGTGTGAACCAGCTCTATTGAGAGCCAGTCACACTTGCCTGTCATGCAAATTGGATGCGGGGAAGCCCACATCCAATTTGTATATGTGTGAACCCAGCCTAAAAAAAAAAAAAAAAAAAAAAAAATTCTGCATGTAGCTCCCTGCCCCCGCCTCAGCCTGATCTCAATCCAGCGATATGCAAAAGAGCAGCGGCTCTCTCTCATCACTGGACAGAGAGGCAGCGGGCATTGGCTCCTGCTGCTCCTCAATCACAGCCAGTGAGAAGAGAGAGAGGAGGTGGGGCCGAGGCAAGCTGTGTGTGTCAATGTACACAGAGAGCCAGCTTGGGAGTGAGCACTCACAAGTGCCCCCATAGCAAGTGGCTTGCAGGGGCAAGAAGTGCCAGCAGGGGCCCAGAGAAGAGGAGGATCAGGGCTGATCTGTGCTAAACCATTGCGGAGAGCAGGTTACTATGACATGTTTGCTTGTTATTTAAAATAATAAAAATTGTAAAAATGCAATTTTTTAAAGTAAAAATAAAAATGGTGCCTTTACAATCACTTTAAAGCGGAGCTCCACCCATAAGGGGAAGTTCCCCTGGTTTGCACCCTTCCCAAAAGGGGAAGTTCCCACTGCCACATTTGCCAATTTTTTTTTTTTGGGGGGGGGGGGGTGTA